>JAODAL010018166.1:0-75527 GCA_025379985.1 Phyllomedusa bahiana
TGTTTTTCTCTGTTCCAAAAAGTTTTATAAAAGTCCAGAGTTCGCAGCGGGCGCAGATGTTCTGTTTTAGCCTGGAGAGGACGGCTTCCCCGGCCCCAGACTCTCCCCCACTTCGCTTCCAACCTTCTCTCCAGCATTTCTAGGACTGTAGCTTTATTCTTCTGGGTTTCACCTGCTGATAAAGCCTTCATGAGGCACAGTGCACATTATGGTTACAACACACAAGGTAATGATAGAGCTTAAATCTTCTTCTCAGGTCCCTCCACAGGGCGCACTGGGGGTGTGTTCTTTTCCAAAAGGCCCCCACTCACAATTCCCAATTCCAGGGGTAATATCTGCCCCCCAGGCCAGGGGGTAAATAGGGGGCCTGGACCCCAAGCAAATTTTTGGATGGGCCCCCCCCCCTTCCCCGACCATAAATTTACCGGGACCTCTTTAAATTAGCAGTTACTAGATAATACAAAAGGGGTGGCTCACATAGATATCCCCATCAACCCCCTACCAAAAAATCCCACTATACCCCAAATTAAAATTACCAATAGGGGTACTACATATGGCCAATTATCCTCCAGAACAAGACCAAAAATTACCCCCACTATGGTAAAACCCCTATACTATTAAAAAAAATAAAGATCAATATTATGCCTATTGTGGTAATCTAGAGTAAACCAGGGGTCCTAAAACTTATGTTACCCCATTCAGTGACCTTATAGTGTAGATGCAGTGCACACGACTCTGCGGGGCAATTACCTATATAGTGCCATATAGTGGATATACCGTGTACCAGGGGTCCCTACAAACTGTATTAACTCCCTCAGTGACCAAAATTTGGGTAAGCCCATGTACCGGCCTGCAGCTGTATAAAAACCACCCTACAGGACCTATTTGGTAGACACCGGGGTTAACAGGGTTGAGATGTAATAACCTCCATACGTGATTGTAAGTGGGAAATACCGTGTACACGGCTCTGCAACGTAAACCCTCCAAACATGCCCCATATTTTGGGTAGACCCCAGTGTAACAGGCTCTGCAAACTTTAAAATGATTACGGGATTTACATCTTGTGACTCACAGGGGTTTTCTACGAGTCTTTTGATTTCCCTATTGTTTGCATCGGCCCCGACCCCCCATGATGATTTTCCCCGGCCACCACTGTCCCTGCAGATTTGACACAAATATAAAGAATCCTTTTTTTCCACCACCTCCCTCCCTGCCCCCCCACCTTGTACAAACATCCCAGGGGGGGGGAAGGTGGGTACAGGCCTAGTTTAAAGGCCCAAATTTCCCCTAGGGGGAGGAACAGAGGATAACCAGGAGATTGTGTTACAGCTTGCCCTTTACCCCTCAGAATCATAAAAGCGGTAGACCCCATTAGATAGGTTGGGGTAGGCCTGGTGGTATTTAGTAGATTGACGTAGGTATTTTACAAGGCCCCAGGTGGGTAGATCTAGGTAGGTAGGCAGTAGCGGGCAGGTCTCTTTTTGGTATTTAGGTCAGGTGGTGGGGAGGGCCTGGGTAGGCAGTTTTTAGGCCCCAGGTAGGTGCTGGGCTGTAGGGGGGCCAGATAGGTGACAGAAAAATGGCTAGGGGGGGGCCAAATACGGGCAGGCTTTGGGGAGGCTAATAGGGATACATTCAACTCCCCCGTTTTGGGGGGGAGGTCACGCAAAAGGGGGCCCCCCCCCCCCGCACCGGGGAAGGGGGTTGGGGCAACCTCCCCCGCCAGCAGGCAAGGGGGGTTTTTTTTTTAAAATGGCCGCGGCCCCCCCGGGGGGGCCCCGGGGGGCCGGCGGTTCACTGAACTTGGGTCCCGCAGCCGTACAGGGAGAAGGGGAGGGGGATCGTTCCCTTTCCCGCTTTTCCCCTGTATGTACAGCGGCCCGGTTGGCGCCTGTAATCACCTCCCGTGTGCAGGGGGGGACACACGGGTGTACCATCCCTCCTGGACGCTGAAAGAGATTTTGGGGCTGGACACGTGAAGGAGCCTTGAGGTGAGGTTTTTAAATTTTTTTTATTAGCTATTGGGGGCTTACCTGACTTCAAAGGGGAATACCCGGCTACAAGGGAACCTGGCTCAAAGGGGCACTGCCTGGCTACAAAGGGGGGACTTCCTGGCTAACAAATTTGGGGGCACTACCTGGCTACAAAGGGGGGCAATACCTGGCTTTCAAAAAGGGCACTACCGGCCAAAAGAGGGCACTACCTGGCTACAAGGGGGGTACTACCCGGCTACAAGAGGGCAACCGGGTAAAAGGGGACACCTGGGAAAAGGGGGAACTCCTCACAAGAGGGGACTACTGGCCCCCAAGAGGGCACTCCCGGGAAAAGGGGGAAATACCTGGCTACAAGAGGGGGACTCCTGCTACAAAGGGCACTACTGGCTACAAAAGGGGCATACCTGGCTACAAGGGGGAACTACCTGGTAAAGGGGGGAAATACCTGGCTACAAGAGGCACTATCGGCTACAAGGGGGCACTACCTGGCTATAGGGGGCACTACCTGGCTATATGGGCACTCCTGGGTTTTGGTGGGGTACTTTCCGGCTATTAGGGTCATGCCTGGATTAGGGGCATAAACTAATTATTGGGGGACTACCCGACCATTAGGGGCACTAACTGGCTATAAGGGGCACTAACTGCTATAAGGGGCCACCTGACCCGGGGGGGCCCCCCCCCTTTTTTCCCCGGGTTGGGGGGGCCCCCCGGGGGAAAAGGGGGGGGGGGCCCCCCTGTTTTCCCCCCCTGTTTTCCCCCTTTTTTCCCCCCCCCCGTTCCCCCCCGGGCGGGGGGGGGGCCCCCCCCCCCCCCCCCCGGGGGGGGTTGGCCCGGGGGGGAAAGGGGGGGGAAGGGGGTTTTTTTTTTTTTTTAAAATTTTTTAATTTCCCCACCGGGGGGAAACCCCAAAAAAAAAAAAAGAAAAAGGGGCAAAGGGAAAAAGGGGGGGGCCCCCCAAAAAAAAAACCTGGCTACAAAGGGGGCAAACCCGGAAAAAAAAACCCCCCCCAAAAAGGGGCCCCCCAAAAAAAGGGGGGACTAACCGGAAAAGGGGAAAAATTAAAAAAACCCCCCGGGGGGGGTTTCCCCCAAAAGGGGAAATCCCCGGGGGGGGGGGGGCCCCCGGGGGGGGCCCCCAAAAGGGGAAAAGCTTAAAAAGGGCCCCCAAAAAGGGGGAAAAAGGAAAAAGGGGGGCCCCCAAAAGGGGGGGGGAAAAAAAAAACCCCCCCCCGGGGGGCCCCCCAAGGGGGGGTTTTCCCCGGAAAATGGGCACTTCCTGGGGGGGCCCCCCCCGGGGGGGGGCCCCCCGGGGGGGGGGAAATTTTTTTTTCCCCAAACCAAAATTTTTAAAATTTTAAAACCCCTTTTTCCCCCCAAGGGAAAAAAAAAGGGGGGGGCCCCCCCGGGGGGGGTTTCCCGGCTAAAGGGGGGGAAAAAAAACCCACCTTTGGGGGGAAAATTTTTTCCCCAAAAGGTTTTTTTAAAAAGGGGGGGCCCCCTTTTTTTTGGGGGGCCCCCAAAAAGGGGTTTGTTTTTTTTTTGGGGGGGGGGGCCCCAAAAAGGGGGGAAAGGGTTTTTTAAAAAGGGGGGTTTTTAAAAATTTTTATATATAAAAAATTTTAATTTGGGAAAAATTTAAAAATAATTTTTAAAAAGGGGGGGTTTTTTTTAAAAAAAATTTTTTAAAAAAAAAAATTTTTTTTTTCCCGGCCGGGGGGAAAAATTTTTTAAAAAAAGGGGGGGTGGGTTATATATATAGGGGGGGGGGTTTTTTTGGGGGGGGGGGCTTAAAAAACAATTTGGGGGGGGGGGGGGTTTTTAAATGAAAAAAAATTTTTAAAAAAAGGGGGGAAAAAAAAAGGGGAGGGAGGGGGGGGGGAAAAAAGGGGGGGGAGGGGGGGGGGTTTTTTTTTAAATTAAAGGGGGGGGTTTGGGAAAATTTGGGGGGGGTTTTTGGGGGGGGGGAAAAAAAAAAGGGGCCAAAAATTTTGGGGGGGGGGAAGGGGGGGGTTTTTAAAAAAGGGGGGGTTTTATAGGAAAGGGGGGAATTTTGGGGGGGGGGTTTTTTAAAGGGGGGGGGTTTTTGGGGGGGGGTTTTTTTGGGGGGGGGGGATATATAGGGGGGGGGGAAATTTTGGGGGGGGGGGGGGGGGGAAAAAAGGGGGGGGTATAAGGGAGGGGGGGTTTTATATTGGGGGGGGGGGGGGCCCGGGGGTTAAAAAAAAACCCCGGGGGGGGGCCCCCCCTTTTTTTTGGGGGCCCCCCCCTTTTGGAAGGGCCCCCCCCCCCCCAAATGTTTGGGGGGGGGGGGAAATTTTTTTGGGGGGGGGGAAGGGAAGGGGGGTTTTTGGGGGGGGTTTAAAAACCCCCCCCTTTCACCGGGGGGGAAAAAGGGGGGGGTTTTGGGGGCCCCCAATTTTTTCCCCCCAAAAGGGGGGTTTTAAAAATTGGGGGGTTTTTTGGGGGGGGGGCAGGGGGTTTTAAATTGGTTGGGGTTTTCCCCCCCTTTTTTAAAAAGAAAATTTCCCTTTCCCCCCCTTGGGGGTTTTTTTTGGGGGGGGGGGCCCCCCAAAACCCCAAAAAAAAACCCCCACCAACCAAAAAAAAAAAAAAAGGGGGGGTTTGGAAGGGGGGGGTTTTCCCCCTTTTTTGGGGGGGCCCCCTTTTCCCCCGGGGGGGGGGAAAAAAATAGGGGGGGGGGCCCCGGGCCCCAAACCCCCCCTCCCAAATTTTTCCCCCCCCCGGGGGGGGGGGGAATTTTTTTTTAAGGGGGGGGGGCCCCCCCTTCCCCCCCCCTGGGGGGGGGTTTTCCCCCCCAAAACCCCCCCCCCAAACCCCCCCGGGGGAAAAATTTTTTTTTTTGGGGGAAAAACCCCTTTAAGGAAAAAAAAAAAACCGGGGGGGAAAAAACCCCCCTTTTAAAAAAAAACCAAAAAAAAAAGGGGGGAAAAAAATTTTGGGGGGGGGGTTTTTTTTTTTTTTTAAGGGGGGGAATTTTTTAAAAACCCCCCGGTTTTTTTTAAAAAAACCCCCTTTTCCTTTTTTTTTCCAAAAATTTTCCCAACCCATTTTTTTTAAATTTTTTTTTTTTAATTTTTTTCCTTTCCCCCCAAAAAAAAAAATTTTCCCCCAAAAACCCCCCCTTTTTTTCCCCAAAAAAAACCCCTTTTCCTTTTTTAAACCCCCCTTTTTTTTTTATTTTTTTTTTTATTTATAAAAAAAAAAATTTTTTTTCCGGGAAAAAAAAACCCCCCCCTTTTTAATTTTTTTTAATTTCTTTAATTTTTTTTTTTCCTTTTCCCCCCCCCCCCTTTTTTTCCCCCCAATTTTTTAAAAAAATTTTTTTCCCCTTTCCCCCCTTTTTTAAATTTTCCCCAAAATTTTTTTTCTTTAAATTTTAAAATCTTTTTTTCCCCCCTTTTTTTTTTGTATTTTTTTTTTTACCTTTTTTTTTTTCCTTTTTCCCCCTTTTTTTATTTTTTATCCTTTTCCCCCCTTTTTTTTTTTCCCCCCCCCAACCCCTTTTTTTAAAAAAAATTTCCTTTTTTCCCCAATTTTTTTAATTTTCCCCCCGGGGGTTTCCCCCCCAAAACCCCTTTTCCTTTTCCCCGAAAAGGGAAAAAAAAAAAAAAAAAGGGGGGGGGGGGAAAAAAAAAAAAAAAGGGGAAAAATTTTTGTTTGGTTTTAAAAAAAAAGGGCCCCCCAAAAAAATTTTTTGGGCCCTTGGGGGGCCCCCGGGGGAAAAGGTTCCCCGGGGAAAATTAAAAAGGGTTTAACCCAAATTGGGGGGCCCCCCCTTTTTTAAAAAACCCCCCCCAAATTTTTTTTCTTTTTTTTAAAAAAAAAAAACCCCTTTCCCCCTTTCCCCCAAAATTTTTTTTAAACCTTTTGCCCCCGGGCCTTAAAAAATTTTTTTTTGGGGCCCCCCTTTTTTTTTTTTAGGGGGGTTTCCCCCCTTTGGTTTTAAAAATTTCCCCCAATTTAAAAACTTTTTTTGGGGTTTTCCCCCCCGCCCAAAACCCTTTAAAATTTTGGGGGCCCCAAAAAATATAAAAAGGGGGGGGGGGGCCCCCCCCCCCCTTTGGGGGCCCCCCCTTTTTTTAAAAAAAAAACCCCAAAAAAAACCCCCAAAATTTTGTTTTTTTCCTTTTTCCCCCCAAAAAAATTTTTTGGGGGGGTTTTTTTTTTTTTTAAAAAAAATTTTTTTAAAAAAAAAAACCTCCCTTTTAAAAAAAATTTTTAAAATTTTTTCCCCCTGGAAAAAAAACCCCCCCCCTTTTGGCCCCTTTTCCCTTTTCCCCTTTTTTAAATTTTTAAAAAAAAAAAATTTTTTTTGGTTTTTTCCCCAAAAGGGGGTTTAAATTTTTTTTAGTTTTTTTCCCCCTTTTTTGGGGGGGAAAAAAACCCCCCCCCCCTTTTTTTTTTGGGGGGGGTTTTTTTTCCCCCCAAAAAATTTAAAATTTTTTTTGGGGGGCCCCTTTTAAAACCCTTTTTCCCCCCCCTTTTTTTTTGGGGGGTTTTTTCCCCTTTTTTTTTAAAAAATTTTTTTTTTTTTTCCCCTTTTAAAATTTTCCCCGGAGGGCCCTTTTTTTCCCCCCCCTTTTTTTTTCCCCTTCCCTTTTCCCCCTTTTTGGGTTCCCCCCCCAAAAAACCCCTTTTTTGGGGGGGTTTTTTAAAACCCCCCAAAAAATTTTTTTTAAAAAAAACCCCCCCCCCCCCTTTTTTTTTTCCCCCTTTTTTTTTAAAATTTTTTTGGGAAAACCCCCCAAAAAAAAAGGGGGGGGGAAAATTTGCCCCCCCCTTTTTTTTTTTTTAAATTTTTTTCCCTTTTCCCAAAACCCCCCCTTTTTTCCTTTTTTTAAAAAAAGGTGTTTCTTTCCCCCCCGGCCCGGGGGGGGCCCGGGCCCCCGGGGTTTCCCCCCCCCGGCCTTTTCCCCCCCCCTTTTTTTTCCCCCCCTTTTTTTTAAAAAAAAAAAAAAAATGGCCCCTTTTTAAAAAAGCCCCCCCCGGGTTTTTTCCAAAGGGTTTGGGGGTTTTAAACCCCGGGGGGGGTTTTTGGGGCCCCGGTTTTCCCCCCCCCGGGCCCCCAAACCCCCCAAACCCCGGTTTGGGGGGAAAAACCCCCAAACAAACTGGTGTAACTGAGCCATGTTTGGAGGTCATTATAACCAAACAGTTTTGCCAAACCACACTACATGTCTTCAAAAATGTAGGTCTTTGTTCCTGTGCATTTGCAAACATGAAACTGGCTTTTATATGTGTCTTTTGGAGTAATGGCTCCTTCCTGGCAGAGCAGCCTTTCAGCCCATGTTGATACAGGACTCACTTCACTGTGGATAAAAACACAATCTTACCAGCTTACATCAGCATCTTCACAAGGTCTTTTACTTTTGTTCTTGGGTTGATGTGCACATGTCGGACCAAAGCACGTTCATCTCTGAGACCCAGCACCCGTCTCCTTCCTGAGCGGTATGATGGCTGGAGATTCCCATCTTGTTTGTACTTGTGTATAATTGTTTGTACAGATGAACAAGGCCCCTTCAGGTATCTGGAAATTGCACCCAAGGATGAGCCAGACTTGTGCAAGTCCACAATTCTGTTCCCGATATCTTAGCTGATTTCTTTAGACTTTCCCATGATGTTACACACAGAAGCGTGTGTTTCTGGTGTCCCTTTTAAAATACATTCACAGTCTGGTGTCTCTAATTAACCCTTAACGCCCCTGGGCGTTGAGTACGTCCCAGGGCCGCTAAGGGGCTTTGCAGGGGGATCGCTCCGCCGCTCACACACACGGTGACAGTAACAGCGCCAGCGAGTGGCTCCGCCGCTGGCGCTGTTTTACCCATCAGAAACCGTGGCAAAGATGGCCGCGGCGTCTTAAATTAACGCCGATCGGTGCCGCGCACCGATCGTTACGGTCATCGGCATCAGCGCAGCTATGCTGCGCCGATCCGACAACCGGACTGTTGGTGGGGAGCCCTGTGAAGGCTCCCGTCATTTACCCTGGCCGGTTTGCCCCACTTCCGTCCGCAGACAGGAAGTGGGTAAGCCGCCATCTTTGTACACCCTAATGCATTGCCTATGCAATGCATTAGGTTGAATTAACAATCGCGCCCCCTAGTGGTCAAGCACCATAGGGGCACTAATGTTACAGTAAAAAAAAAAATTAAATAAAGTTTTAAAGTACAAAAAAAAAAAAGTATTAAAAGTTCAAATCACCCCCTTTCCCCATTTTACAAATAAAATCATTAAAATAATAAAAAAGTTACACATATTTGGTATCGCCACGTCCGAAAAAGTCCGATCTATAAAAATATAACATCGTTTATCCTGTACGCTGAACACCGTAGAAGAAAAAAAATTCCAAACGCCAAAATTGCGTTTTTTGGTCATTTTATGTCACTCAAAAAAATGGAATAAAAATGATCAAAAAAGTCGCATGCATTCCAAACTGCACTTCAGCCTGCAAAAAATGCCCCCTCACTGACGTCCGTAGGTGTTAGTACAAAAAAGTTATTGGTCGCACAAAATGGCGCCGTGGCGCAAATTTCAAAAATAGAAAATGTTTGGAATTTTTTTACGGTACCAAAACATAAAGGAAACCATACATGTTTGGTATTGCCGGATGCGTAATCAACCTGTAGAATACAGATAACACATTTTATTGACCGAAGAGATTGAACGCATAAAAGCAAAACCCCTGCAAACATGGCGAAAAAAAAATTTTCACAATTTGTCCCATTTGGGAAATTTTTTTTTTTGGCGTTTCCCAGTATATTCTTAGGTATAGTGAATAACACCATTAGAAAGTACATCTTTTCCCCGCAAAATAAAAGCCCTCATGTGTCTATGTAGGTGGAAAAATAAAAAAGTTATGGCTTTCAGAAGACGAGGAGGGAAAAACAAACGTGTCAACAACAAAAAAACGCCTCAGATGTTGCCAATAAACCTATCAGAAGCTTCCAAAGACCTGACATCATCATATGGGCGGTCCCAAATTGTTTAAGGCAGAGTAATCCCAGTGTATGGAAACTTCTGACTTTGCGGAAAGTAATAAAAATGCCTTAAAATTTCTCTCTCATTATTCTGGCATTTGGCAAATAGAAATAATTTTGGTTCCTAATTAGGCGACATGTATGAACGGGGCTGCGCCCAAAAACTGTGTTCTATAGATGTATGAACAGTCGTACGCCAAAACTTGCGCCAATCACAGCAGTTTTGAATGTGCTGAAAATTTGTGCCAAATATTTGCAAGACACAGCACAGGGCAGATTTATAGACCCACATAGGACTGGTTCATATATACTGTCGCCTTCTACACTCCTCTATATTGATTTAGAATTGACATGTCGGCCCCAAGTTTCATACAAGGCGCCCTTTATTCCAACATGTCCAGAGGCAACGTTTCGGCTCAAGTGAGCCTTTCCTAGCCTTTATCGTCCATTTATCCCATATCTATCTATCTCATATCTATCTATCTATCTATCTATCTATCCCAAATCTATCTATCTATCTCATATCTATCTATCTATCTATCTATCTATCTATCCCATATCTATCTATCTCATATCTATCTATCTATCCCATATCTATCTATCTATCTATCTATCTCATATCTATCTATCTATCTATCCCATATCTATCTATCTATCTATCTATCTATCTCATATCTATCTATCTATCTATCTATCTATTTCTATCTATCCCATATCTATCCCATCTTATCTATCTATCTATCTATCTATCTTATTTATATCTATCTATCTCATATCTATCTTATTTATCCATCTATCTGTCTCATATCTATCTATCTATCTATCTATCTATCTATCTATCTATCTATCTATCTCTCATATCTATCTCATATCTATCTATCTATCTATCTATCTATCTATCTATCTATCTATCTCATATCTAGCTCATATCTATCTATCTCATATCTGTCTATCTATTTCTTATCTGTCTAATACCTTTCTATCAGTCTGTCTCTCTGTCTACAGTATATTTCTTTCTAACTAATATCTATCTATCCATTCATCCAGCTGCACATTACCTGCAGTAGCTGGATCAGTGGATCCTTTCTGAAAAGTTACAGCTGCTGCAGAACATCTTTGTAATAAGAGAAAATCATTGAGGCAGTTTCTGGCAATTCTCCAGTGGCTCCTATGGGGCCCCTGTTGGGAATAGGCCCGCAGTGCATGGCAGATGGATAGATAGATAGATAGATAGATAGATAGATAGATAGATAGATAGATAGATAGATAGATAGATAGACAGACAGACAGACAGACAGACAGACAGACAGACAGACAGATAGATAGATAGATAGATAGATATGAGATAGATAGATAGATAGATAGATAGATATGAGATAGATAGATAGATAGATAGATAGATAGATAGATAGATAGATAGATAGATAGATATGAGATAGATAGATAGATAGATAGACAGACAGACAGACAGACAGATAGATAGATAGATAGATAGATAGATAGATATGAGATAGATAGATAGATATATATGAGATAGATAGATAGATAGATAGATAGATAGATAGATAGATAGATATGAGATAGATAGATAGATAGATAGATAGATATGAGATAGATAGATAGATAGATATTAGATAGATAGATAGATAGATAGATAGATAGATAGATAGATAGATAGATAGATAGATAGATAGATATGAGATAGATAGATAGATAGATAGATAGATAGATATGAGATAGATAGAAGGATATTATATCCATAGATATGAGATAGATAGATAGATAGATAGATAGATAGATAGATAGATAGATAGATATGAGATCTCACATAGATGTTACGGGATCACTGTTCACTGTCAGATGCTTTTTCTCTTTATACCATTCACAATCTGGATCTTGGCTCCAGAGCAGTTGTTCAGCAGTTTTATACTTTCACCTCCGGGTGGGGGGAGAGGGGAGCACTTGTTGGGGGCTGGGGGGTAGCAGTAGGTTCATTGTGTTCTCTTTGGCAGTAAAAATCTTAAGTTTTTATACCAATGTTAACAGCTCAGCCTGAGAACAAGGCGCTGTGCTCCGCTCCCTGCTTGTCTGGGCTCACATGGAGGAGTTCAGCTCCAGGATAAGATAACACTGACTGCATAGTCATAGCCAGAATCCTGCAGACACCTGCAGCGCCCCCCCGCGCCCCCCGACACGAGGATGTGTCCAAGTGTAAGATCTACCCCCAAACCCCCCCGTATATGTGATCTCCCCCAAACCCCCCCTGTAAATTTTGTGACCACCCCAACACCCGCCCCGTATAAGTGACTCCCCCAACACCCTCCTGTTATATGATCCCCCCAACACCCCCCTGTATATAGTATCTACTCCCAACACCCCCTGCCCGTTATAGTATCTCCCCCCAACCCCCTGCCCCCTATAAAGGTCTCCCCCAAAACCCTGCCTTAAAAATTGTATCCCCCCAACACCCCCCTGTATAATGATCCCCCCAACACCTGCCTCTTATAGTGATTCTCCCCCAACACCCTCCGTTATTTTGTGATACCCCCCAACCCCCTTTAATAGTGATTTCCCCCCAAAACCCTGCCGTAAATATATCTCCCCCAAAACCCTGCCCTTATATAGTTCTCCCCCCAACACCCCCCCTGTATATAGGATCTCCCCCCCCACCCTGCCCGTATATAGTGATCTCCCCCAAAACCCCCCCTGTTATTTTTTTTTTTTTTTTTTGATCACCAACACCCCGCCTGTATTTAGTGATCTCCCCCAACACCCGCCTGTATATATGATCCCCCCAACACCCCGCCTGTATATAGTGATCTCCCCCCAAACCCCCGCCCTTTTTAATCTCCCCAACACCCCCCTGTAATATGATTTTTCCCCCCAACCCCCCTGCCCGGGGGATATATGATCTCCCCCCAACCCCTTCCTGTAAATTTTGGATCTCCCCAACACCCTGGCCTTTTTATATGAAAAATCCCCCAAAAACCCCGCCCGTATATGTGATCCCCCCAACACCCGCCTTTTTATTGATAACTCCCAACACCCCCCCTTATATAGTATCTCCCCAAACCCTTTCCTGTATTAAAATGATCTACCCCCAACCCCCCCCTTATATAGTGATTACCCCCCAACCCCCTCCTTAATAGTATCTACCAACACCCTGCCTGTATATAGTGATCTACCCCCAACACCCGCCCGTTAATGGGTCTACCCCCAAAAACCCCCCTGTTTAGTGTCCCCCCAAAAAAACCCCCGTTTAAAAAATTTTCCCCCCCCCCCAAAAACCCCCGATTAGGATCAACCCAACACCCTGCCTGTATATAGCGATCTCCCCCAACACCCTGCCTGTATATAGCGATCTCCCCCAACACCCTGCCTGTATATAGTGATCTCCCCAACACCCCGCCAGTATATAGTGACTACCAACACCCTCCTGTATATGTGTCTACCCCAACACCTTTCCTTAATTTGCTTCTCCCCCCAACACCTTGCCTATAAGGACTCCCCAACACCCTGCCTGTTAAGTGATCTCCCCAACACCCCCCTTTTAAAGTGACTCCCCCCCCACCCCCCGTATAAAGTATTACCACCCTTGCCTGTATATAGTGATCCCCCCAACACCCCCCTGAAAAATAGTGATCTCCCCCAACCCCTATTTGTATTATGACCTACCCCAAAACCCGCTGTATATAGTGATCTCCCCCCCAACACCCTACCTGTATATAGTGACCTACCCCCAACACCCCCCTTAAAAAGTGATCTCCCCCCCAAAACCCCGCCTGTATATTGTGATCTCCCCCAACACCCGCCTGTATATAGTGACCCCCCAAACACCCTCCTGTATTAAAAGATCTACTCCCAACACCCTACCTGTATATAGTGACCTACCCCCAACACCCCGCCTGTATATAGTGATCTCCCCCAACACCCCGCCTGTATTGTCCCCCCCAACACCCTGCCCGTAATATGATCTCCCCCAACACCCCGCCTGTATATAGTGAACTACTCCCCAAAACCCTCCTGTTAAGTGACCTACCCCCAACACCCCCCCCGTAATGTGCCTCCCCAACACCCGCCTTTTATATAGGGCTCCCCCAACACCCTCCTTTTATAGTGGGTCTACTCCCAAAACCCCCCCCCTTTAAAAAGTGTCACCCCAACACCCGGATGTATTATATCTCCCCCAACACCCTCTGTATAAAGTTCTCCCCCAACACCCTGCCTGTATTTAAAAGGGTCACTCCCAACCCCCTGCCCGTTTAGTGATCTCCCCCCAACACCCTACCTGTATATAGTGACCTACCCCCAACACCCCCCCTGTATATAGTGATCCTCCCAACACCCCCCTGTAAAAGTGATTACCCAACCCCCTGCCTGTATATAGTGATCTCCCCCAACACCCCGCCTGTATATAGTGATCTCCCCCAACACCCTGCCTGTATATAGTGATCTCCCCCAACACCCCGCCTGTATATAGTGATCTCCCCCAACACCCTGCCTGTATATAGTGATCTACTCCCAACACCCCGCCTGTATATAGTGATCTACTCCCAACACCCTGCCTGTATATAGTGATCTCCCCCAACACCCCGCCTGTATATAGTGATCTACTCCCAACACCCTGCCTGTATATAGTGATCTCCCCCAACACCCTGCCTGTATATAGTGATCTCCCCCAACACCCCGCCTGTATATAGTGATCTACTCCCAACACCCCGCCTGTATATAGTGATCTACTCCCAACACCCTGCCTGTATATAGTGATCTCCCCCAACACCCTGCCTGTATATAGTGATCTCCCCCAACACCCTGCCTGTATATAGTGACCTACCCCCAACACCCTGCCTGTATATAGTGATCTCCCCCAACACCCTGCCTGTATATAGTGATCTCCCCCAACACCCTGCCTGTATATAGTGATCTCCCCCAACACCCTGCCTGTATATAGTGATCTCCCCCAACACCCTGCCTGTATATAGTGATCTACCAACACCCAGTGATCCTCCAGTGTCAGTACCCAGTGATTTGCCAATACAGTCATGTTTGTGCCAGACCCAATATCCCCCGTACCAGTGACCCTCCAGTGATCCCGTGTTCCGGGCCTTGCTGCCAATATCATAGGGCCAACTTTTAAAAATAAAAAAAGCAGAGCCCAAAAGGGGGGGGCCCGAGCGCGCCGGGGAAAAAATTTTGCATGGACCCCCATCTTTCGGTAGCCACGCCCCTTCAAAAAGCCACACCCCACCCCACCTAACGCTAACGGTTTTGGAAGAAACCCAGGAGATGCCCCTTATACCGGTGTAGCCCCATAAACCGGGTAGTCCCCCCTTACAGCCGGTAATGCCCCCTTGACCCAAAGTAGATGCCCCCTCTTAGCCAGTAGAGCCAAATTTGTAGCCAGGTAGATCCCCCCCCTTTTGTTACCCGGTAGGTGCCCCCATTGTTAGCCGGGTGGTTCCCGCCATTGTTAGCCAGAGGGCCCCCATTGTTAGCCGGGTGGTCCCCCCATTTTAGCCGGTAGGTGCCCCCATTGTTTGCCAGGAGTGCCCCCATTGTTTGCCAGGTATCCCCCCATTTTTTCCCAGGTATCCCCCCATTGTTGCCGGGTGCCCCCCCCATTGTTTCCCGGGATCCCCCCATTGTTGCCGGAGGCCCCCCCTTGTTCCCAGGTAGTCCCCCCATTGTTGCCAGGTATGCCCCCAATTTTTGCCATAATGCCCCCCTGTTCCAGGTAGTTGTCCCATCTTTAGCCAGATAGTGCCCCCCATCTGTTGCCAGGTAGTTCCCCCATCTGTTAGCCAGGTAGTGCCCCCACTGGTTACCCGGGTAGGCCCCCATCTGTTTAGCCAGTAATGCCCCCATTGTTACCAGGTAGTTCCCCATCGTTGCCAGGTATTTCCCCCACTGTTACCCAGGTATTCCCCCTTGTTACCAGTTCCCCCCCATCTGTACCCAGGTAGCCCCCCCATCTGTACCGGGTAGGCCCCCATCTTTTTAGCCAGGTAGGCCCCCATCGTTAGCCGGTAGTGCCCCCTCTGTTGCCAGGTAGATGCCCCCCTCTGTTGCCGGGTAGTGCCCCCTCTTTTGCCAGGTGGGCCCCCCTCTGTTGCCGGGTATTGCCCCCTCTGTTCCAGGTAGTTCCCCCATCTGTTAGCAGGAGTGCCCCCCTTTTTCCCAGGAGTCCCCCCTCTGTTGCCAGGTAGTCCCCCCTTTTTGTTGCCAGGTATCCCCTTTTGTTCCCCGGGTGATCCCCCCCATTTTTGCCGGGATGCCCCCTTTGTTGCCAGGTATTTGGGCCCCCATTGTTGAGGTAGTTGCCCCCATTGTTGCCAGGTGATGCCCCCATTGTTGCCAGGTAGTGCCCCCTTTTTTCCCCAGGTGGGCCCCCCATTGTTGCCAGGTGATCCCCCCTTTGTTGCCGGGGTAGTTGCCCCCATTGTTGCCAGGTGATGCCCCCTTTTTTTTCCAGTTATTGCCCCCCGTTACCGGGTAGTCCCCCCTCTGTTGCCGGTATGCCCCCCTTTGCCAGGTAATGTCCCCTTTTCCAGGTAGTGCCCCCTCTTTTTGCCGGGTATGCCCCCCTGTTCCCGGTGGGCCCCCCTTTTTGTTCCAGGTAGTCCCCCATTGTTCCCAGGTGATCCCCCCTTTGTTGCCAGTATTTTGCCCTCTCTTTTTTACCCAGGTAGAGCCCCCTAAGCTTAAAAAATAAAATAATAAAATCCACTTCCCTTTACCAGGCCCCTGCAGCGGGGGCCGCTCCTCCCGATCTCCCTCGCGGCGCAGGGGGAAGGAGAGGGCCCCACGTCCCTCCCTGCAGCCGCGCGTCAATTCCCCCCCTTTAGCTGTCCGTATGTACGGCGCAAACCGGGGCCCCTAATACGGGAGAGGGAGGAGGGAGCGATCCCCCCTGCCCCCCCCCCACGTGAGACCGGGGCGGGTGAGCGGCCGCTGCGGCCGCTGCACCCCCCTTAGGAGGTCCCGCGGGGCAAGAGTGCGCACCAGCGCTACTCTTCGCCGCTTAATTTTAAAACCCCCCCCCGCCTGCAGGCGGCGGGAGGGAAAGCCCAAATCCCCCGGGGGCGGGGGGGGACCCCAAAAAGCGGGACCCCCCCGCCAAAAACGGGAGATTGCATGTAGGCAAATATGTGTCCTTTAGTTATAATAAACAGTGATCATCCGTGCCCTTTTCAAGTGATCTTCCGTGGCAGTGCTAATCCCCCCTCCCTTTCCAGCACCTAGGACCGCCCAAAACAGTGATCCTCCCAAAGCCAGTACCGTGCTATTAGTAGCCATGATCCCCCTTTTTCCGCACCCTGGGTTACGTCCAGTGTCTATCAACACCCAGTGCTCCGCCAGTAGCCAGGGATCTGCCAGTACTTAGTGATCCTCCGGTACCAGTCTTTAGATCCTCTAGTTCCACTACACAGTGATCCTACACTGCTGATAACCCCGGGGTTACCTGCCCAGTGACCCCTATTGCCGACCACTGATCCCCCGTGCCAGTTTAGTGGTCCCTTTCCCTGCCGGTACCCCAAAGGGCCCCTTAAAAGTTTGGTAGGTCATTGGGTTCGGGCACTGGCAGATCACTAGGACTGGGACTGAGGATCATGTGGTTGGAATCGAGGGGTCACTGGGTAATGGCACTGGCGGATCATTGTGTATTGGCCCTCCAGTGCCATTATTCTGTGCCAGTATATCTGCAGGGAGCCTCTAGTACAGGTATTCTCCTGGTGCCAGGATATATTGTCCTTCTAGCACCGAATCCCCAATGCAAAATAGTGACCCATTACTAGCATTCTGGGGAAATTATCACACTTTACTGTCCACTGCGAGTGTGTTTATGCCAGCTGTTTCCGTTTTAATTACCTTGGGGCCCAGCAGCGTTATAGAGGCCCTACAGCACCTGGACACATCAGTCACCCCCTTTTATAGCAGCCGGGGGGGTCAGTGTGCCCACAGTGGCAGCACTAGGTGCCCCTCTATGGTCAGTCTACCCAGTGTGCCAGTACAGAATGTGTAATGGTGCCAGCAGAGTTTGCCCCTATCGTGTTTTGTTCACTATGGTGGCGCCTCTGTCCCATCCTCAGTTTGACTTTTCCCCTCTATACCCCCAGGCCAGGCTGAAGATGAGACCCCAGACACAGCGCAGACACTACAGCAATGTACACACAGGAAGCGTCTGCTATATACAATCATCTCCAGAACATTCAACAAGTCGTTATCGGACGCCATCGCTGCGGATAAACAACCCCGGTGGGCACATACATCACAACCTCCGCCATAAACACCCGCCGTCATGTCACAGAGGCAGTCAGCACCAGAACTGCTCATCCTGATCTTCCTGGTGCATGTTCACCTAATGCATAGCAGAGCTCTGCTTGCTGTCAGTGAATGTGAATATCATTGTTCATTAGGGCTGAAAAACTGTACAGACCTAACACTTCTCACAGCTGATGGTTTGTTACAATTGTGTCCGGTCTACACAATCCTCTGTGAGCCCTGTGACTTCAAGATTGGTACATTTTACCTGCACTGATACATTGAAACAACCCAGAAAAGACAAATTTTAGCTTCTTTTTTTAGCCACAGACTGACCCAGGTCGGCGCAGATGAGGACAAGCTGTTTTTTGTCTCTTAATGTAGATTTTGGAAAAAGTGAGTAATTCAATGACCGCAAACAGAGGTGAGACAATCAAAAGTAAGTGAGGATGCTTTAGCCATTGGCTGATACACTGCACCAAACACATCAGCTGTGTAAGCAGGGCTAAGTCAGGACAGGTTTTTAGTCTCTTAATGTAGATATTGAATAATGTGTTATTCACTGACAGCAAGCAGAGGTCTTATAAAGGGTGAGAACGTTAAAAGCAACTAAATTGTAAGAGACATTTATGATTTAGTCATAGACTGATACATTGCAACAAACACATAAGCTGTGGAAGCAGGGCTGGTTTAGGACAGGTTTTTTGGTCTCCTAATTTAGATATTGAAAAATGCATTGTTCACTGACAGCAAGCAGAGGTCTTGGAAAGTTTGAGAAAATCCTACGAAACTGAGAATCATTTAGTCATAGACCGATACATTGCAAAAAACACATCAGCTATATGAGCAGAACTAGGTCAGGACAGGTTTTTAGTCTCTTAATGTACAGTATATCACAAAAGTAAGTACACCCCTGACATTTTTGTAAGTATTGTATTATATCTTTACATAGGACAACACTGAAGATCTGACACTTTGATACAATGTAAAGTAGTCAGTGCGCGGCTTGTATAACAGGGGAAATGTGGTGTCCTCGAGATAACTCAACACAAAGCCATCAACATCTAAACCGCCGGCAACAAAAGTGAGTACACCCCTAAGTGGCAGCAAAAGTGTGTACACCCCTAAGTGACAACAAAAGTGAGTACACCCCTAAGGGAAAATGGACAAATTATGCTAAATTTGCCATTTTCTCTCCACAGTGTCATGTGACTCGTTAGTGTTACAAGGTATGAATGGGGAGCAGGTGTGTTAAATTTGGTGTTATTGCTTTCATGCTCTCTCATACTGGTCACTGGAAGTTCAGCATGGCACCTCATGGCAAAGAACTGTCTGAGGATCTGAAAAACAGAATTGTTGTTCTACATAAAGATGGCCGAGGCTGTAAGAAGATGCCAGCACCCTGACACTGAGCTGCAGCGCGGGGGCCAACACCCTGACACTGAGCTGCAGCACGGGGGCCAAGACCATACAGTGGATTCCACTCAGAACAGGCCCCAACATGGTCGGCCAAAGAGGATGAGTGCACGTGCTCAGTGTCATATCCAGAGATGAGTGCTGCCAGCATTGCTGCAGAGGTTACAGGGTGGAGGGGGTCAGCCTGTCAGTGCTCAGACCATATGCCGCACATTGCATCACATTGGTCTGCATGGCTGTCGTCACTGAAGGAAGCATCTTCTAAAGATGATGCACAAGAAAGCTGCAAACAGTTTGCTGAAGACAAGCAGACTAAAGACATGGATTACTGGAAACATGTCCTGTGTCTGATGAGACCAAGATAAACTTATTTGGTTCAGATGGTGTGAAGCGTGTGTGGCGGCAACCAGGTGAGGAGTACAAAGACAAGTGTGTCTGGTTTACTGTCAAGCATGGTGGTGGGAGTGTCATGGTTTGGGGCTACATGAGTGCTGCCAGCTGAGGGGAGCTACAGTTCATTGAGGGAACCATGAATGCCAACATGTTCAGTGACATCCTGAAGCAGAGCATGATCCTCTCGCTTCTGGGCAGCAGGGCAGTATCCAACATGATATCGACCCCAAACACCACCACTGCCTTGCTAAAGAGAATGAGGGTAAAGGTGCTGGACTGGCCAAGCGTCTCCAGACCTAAACCCTATGGAGCATCTGTGGGGCCTCCTCAAACAGAAGGTGGAGGAGCGCAAGCTCTCTAACATCCACCAGCTCCGTGATGTCCTCATGGAGGAGGGAAGAGGATTCCAGTGGCTGCAGCCTGTGAAGCTCTAGTGACCTCCGGGCCCAAGAGAGTTAAGGCAGTGCTGGAAAATAATGGAGACCACACAAAATACTGACACGTTGGACACAAAAGTGGTGCCCTCACTTTTGTTGTCACTTAGGGGTGTACTTACTTTTGTTGCCAGTGGTTTAGACATTGATGTCTATGTTGTGTTATTTTGAGGGCACCACATTTCCCCTGTAATACAAGTCAGGCACTGACTCCTTTACATTGGATCAGAGTCAGATCCTCAGTGTTGTCCCATGAAAAGATATAATACAAAATTCACAAAAATGTGAGGGGTGTACTTACTTTTGTGACATACTGTAGATATTGAAAATGTTATTCACTGACAACAAGCAGATATATTATAAAGGGTGAGAAAACTTCAAATCAACTGAATTTTAGAGAAGAGACATTTATGATTCAGTTTGTGCATGTAGATCATTTAGCTCTAAACACTGCGACACCTCCATCCGCTGTGTGAGCAGCTCTAGGTCAGGACAGGATTTAAGTCCCTTAATCTAGAAATGGAAATGTTTCTATTTACTGACAGCAAACAGAGATATTGACCGTGATTGTGCCACCTGCATATCAAGCTGCGCATAATGATCTTCCTGTTTCATGAATAGAATGCCAGAACCGCAGTGAAGACTGACACGACACGGATGACAGGAACACTGCGTGACTCCCCATGTGTCAGATAAGGATAACTCTCATCAGGCAATGGCTATGCTTGGGGTTGTAGGTGCAGAGCAGGCCTGACAGACTGGACATGTCCTATAAGTTCACCAACACCCACCCCTCCCCCCATGCGGTCATCCTATAGGTCGGGGTCAATATGACAGGTGTTTGGATGTCCCATATCTTACGTTTCACTTGGTGGGGAGCGACTTCTGCTTTATCTCAGCAGGGACTTTGCTACTTTGTATAAGGCACAGCTAGAGGATATAACAGTAGTCATTCCCCTGCTGGACTGATGGGAAAGAGTCAATTCCTACACCCCCACCCTATGGGTCACCCTATAGGTCAGGGTTGATATGGCGGATGGTTGGATGCTCCACATCCTGCATTTCCACATGAAGGAGGGGTGCGGCTTCTGCTCTATCTCAGCAGGGACTTTGCTACTTTGTATAAGGCACAGCTAGAGGATAGCACAGCGGTCATTCCTCTGCTGGACTGATTATGGGAAACACTCAATCTTTACCCCCCATGGGTCATCCTATAGGTCAGGGTCGATATGGGGTATTATTATCCCATATCTTAGATTTGTCTTGGATAGAGGGGATCGGCTCCTGCTTTATCTCAGCAGATACTTTGCTACTTTGTGTAAGGTGCAGCCAGAGGATAGCACAGCGGTCATTCCTCTGCCGGACTGATGGGAAACACTCAATCTTTACCCCACCCTGGGTTTATCCTATAGGTAGTGTCGATATGGTTTGGGTAGGTTGTCCATATCTTAATTTCACTTGGAGGGGGGCTGCTTCTGCTTATCTCAGCAGGACATTTGCTACTTTGTATAAGGTACAGCCAGAGGATAGCACAGCGGTCATTCCTCTGCGGACTGATGAGGAAACACTCAATCCTCACCCCCCAATTCGGGGGCCAAACCTTTCGGGAAGGAGATATGCCAAAGTTATGGTGCATTTTGTTGTCCCAAAACAAATACGCTTTAATTTTGACTTAGAGGGAAACGACTATTGTACTATCTCTGGCAGGGGGACACTGGCAACTCCTTTGTAATAATCACAGCCAAGGATAACAGCGTCTCATTTCCTCTGCCGGACCCTAGGAAACAGTTCAAATTTTTTAAAACCCCGTGGGTCATTTTCCTCAGCTCCCCAGGGATATAGGATTTCACAAGTGTCCTCCAATAAAACTTATACCCCCTTTCCCTGAATAGGGAACGGCTCCTACTTTATTTTCACATGATACTTTTGCTACTTTGTGTAAGGTGCAGCCAGAGGATAGCACAGCGGTCATTCCTCTGCCGGACTGATGGGAAACACTCGATCTTTACCCACCTGTGGTCCGGTGAGGGTTGGTATTGCGGATGGTTGGAATGCTCCACATCTGCATTCCCTATGAAGAAGGGGAGCAGCTTCTTCTCTATCTCAGCAGCAACTTTGATACTTTGTATAAGGCACAGCCAGAGGATAGAACAGTGGTCAGTCCCCCTGCCGGACTGATGGGAAACAATCAATCTACCCCCCACCTCCCTCCCGCTGTGGTTAGGTCAGGGTTGATATGGTGGATATCATTTTTACTTGGAGGGAGGGGAGCGGCTTCTGCTTTATCTCAGCAGAAACCTTCATACTTGGTATGAGGTGCAGCCAGAGGATAGCACAGCGGTCATTCCTCTGCTGGACTGATGAGGAACACTCAATCTTTACCCTACGTGGGTTGTACTATAGGTCGGGGTCGAAATGGCAAATGGTTGTCCCATATCTTACATTTGGCTTGGAGGGAGGGGAGCGGCTTCTGCTTTATCTCAGCAGAGACTTTGCTACTTTGTATAAGGTGCAGCCAGAGGATAGCACAGCGGTCATTCCCCTGCCGAACTGATGGGAAACACTCGATCTTTACCCCACGTGGGTTGTACTATAGGTTGTGTCGATACGGCGGATGGTTGCTCCATATCTTATATTACACTTGTTGGGGGGGTGGCTTCTGCTTTATCTCAGCAGAGACTTTGCTACTTTGTATAAGGTGCAGCCAGAGGATAGCACAGCGGTCATTCCTCTGCGGGACTGATGATGGGAAACACTCAATCCTCACCCCCGATGGCTGGAATTCCAAAGAAGAAGACGGCGCAGAACTTTCTGGGAAGCAGAAGATAATAATAGCCAAAGTTATGGGAAGAATTTCCTGCAATTTCTAGACTTGTTTTCAAAACCGAAATCAAATTATAATTCAGCAAATTGTAGTTTATAACTTAAAGCGACAGCGCAACATAATTGTAACTACCCTAAGGCCTTAAAGGGGTGCTCCACACTGGACAACTCCTTTTAAGTAAAATAATCCTCCAATGATACTCTGATCTCAGGTTCTCCTTCCGCGGAGACCCCCAGGGATCAGTTGTCATCTCTATAAACCTGAAAACAAGTGTTTCATTTTCCTGCAGCTCCCCCGCAGGATAAATAAGGAATTACACTGCCGGGTCCTCCAGAGTAAAATTCTTAGTAGACCCTTTCCCAGAATAGGAAATCTCATCTTCTTAGAATTTTCTAATATCTGAATTTGGATTTCTACTCCAGACTAACTCTTTAAAGTTGAACTGCACCAGGCGTGATTTTGGGTGCGACCTCCATGCGGCCAGATCCGGCACATTCTGTTTGAGATGACTTGGCTTTTGGACGTCTCACAAGTGACAGATTAAGGGATAATAGCGCATTGTTCTGGAATCCGGTCCAAAAGTGGAATGATTTGTCATCTCTAGAAACCAGAAAACAAGTGTTTCATTTTCCTGCAACTCCCCCGCAGGATAAATAAGGAATTACACTGCCGGGTCCTCCAGAGTAAAATTCTTAGTAGACCCTTTCCCAGAATAGGAAATCTCATCTTCTTAGAATTTTCTAATATCTGAATTTGGATTTCTACTCCAGACTAACTCTTTAAAGTTGAACTGCACCCGGCGTGATTTTGGGTGCGACCTCCATGCGGCCAGATCCGGCACATTCTGTTTGAGAGATGATTTGGCTTTTGGACGTCTCACAAGTGACAGATTAAGGGATAATAGGGGATTACGCTGGAATCCGGTCCAAAAGTGGAGTGATTTATTATGGCTGAGAATTGAGGTCACCTGGCAACACTACAAGAAGAGCGATAACATCCACTCGGTAAATAGTAAAGTTACGGTGAAGCTCTGTTTACTACCGGCAATGTCCCAGTGCTGTATACAGGTCAGGGGTCTTGTATACTGGTCATTAATGCTATAAAGCGATATAGGTAAGAGGTCCACAGAAGATAACACTAGATCACCAGGGACAACATTGTGTAGAACACCTGACCACCAGGGCACTGTATTTATCCTTAGACCCTTAGAGACAGAACCATGTATATACCAATGACCAACAGTGTAAAGCACAGAATCATCAAGGACTGATATAGTATGTCATGAGATTAGTTGGATGAAACTCATTATATACCACTAGGACACCAGGCACCATGTATTGTATATAATCTTCAATCATCAGGCACAGCATATAGCAATGTGTCACAACTGACTGGACATTGAATATACTACTAGTTCAACAGGGACTGCTAACATTATATACCACTAGACCACCAGGGATAACTAAAGCATATATTACTGGAGCACTATGTATGGTATATAACATTCAGACGCTGGCCATTAGACAGCTTATATAGGAATGAATTCCTATATACCACTAGACCACCAGGAGTAACTAAAGTATATATTACTGGAGCACTATGTACTGTATGTAACATTCAGACACTGGTCATTAGGCAGCTGATATAGGAATGGATTCCTATATACCATGAGACCACCAGGGATAACTAAAGTATAGATTACTGGAGCACTTTGTATCATATATAACCTTCAGATACTGTCCATTAGCAGCTTGTATAGGAATGAATTCCTATATACCACTAGACCACCAGGGATAACTAAAGTATATAATATTGGAGCACTATATACCATATATAATATTCAGACACTGGTCATTAGACTGCTTATGTAGGAATTAAATCCTATATACCACTAGACCACCAGGGATAACTAAAGTATATATTACTGGAGCACTGTGTATCATATAAAACATTCAGATATTGTCCATTAGAAAGCTTATATAGAAATGAATTCCTATATACCACTAGACCACCAGGGATAAATATATATTACTGGAGTACTTTGTATCATATATAACCTTCAGATACTGGCCATTAGACCACCAGGGATAAGAAAAAGACATATTAGTGCAAGACTATGTATCATACAGTATATAAGATTTAGACACTGGCCACAATAAATTCCTATATACTACTTGACACCTGGGATAAAACCTAGTATATTCCCCTCAATCACCAGACACTGTGTATAATATGTAACTTGAATTGTCCAGCAATAGGTTTAGCAGAGGCTGAATACAAAATCTATCACTGGCTCACCAGGGACTGGTAACATTATGTACCACAAGACCACCAGGGATAACAAAAATACATATTACATATGTAATATAACATCCAGACACTGGGCACTAGACCCCTTATATAGCAATTAATTCCTAAGGGCTAAACCCAGAAAGTCAGTGTGGCTTACCAGGGGCAGGGCACATTATATACTACTTGACAATTATGTACTGTTGTTTTAGCGCAATATACTATGATGAAATGGCATGAAATGTCCACCATGAAATGTTTGGGGCTTTGAGTCTGTCGAAGGTGTTTGGCATTATATACCCCTGGACCACCAGGGATAAACATAGTATATTGCACTAAAACAACATGTACGTAATTATACATACAATAGACTAACACTGACTGGAGAAGAGAATGGACACGGACTGGTTATGGTACATACCACTGCCCACCAGGGACAGGACATTATGTACCCCTGGACCACCAGGGATAAACATAGTATATTGCACTAAAACAACATGTACATAATGATACATTAAATAGGCTAACACTGACTGGCTAAGTGAATGGACACAGACTGGTTATGGTACATACCACTGCCCACCAGGGACAGGACATTATGTACCCCTGGACCACCAGGGATAAACATAATATATGCCACTAAAACAACATATACATAATTATACATACAATAGGCTAACACTGACTGGCTAAGTGAATGGACACAGACTGGTTATGGTATATACCACTGCCCACCAGGGACAGGACATAGTAACTGAGTTTTGCCATTAAAAGTGCCCTTACACATTAGACGAAAATTATATACCCCTGGACCACCAGGGGTAAACATAGTATATTGCACTAAAACAACAGTACGTAATTATACATACAATAGATTACCACCGACTGGCCAAGTGAATGGACACGGACTGGTTATGGTATATACCACTGCCCACCAGGGACAGGACATAGTTACTGAGTTGCATTACTGTAAACAGTCTATGGTTACCTATTTTGCCATTAAAAGTGCCTTTACACATTAGATGGAAATTGACCAAACCCGCTGACTTTTACAAGTCCAGCATGAAATGTTTAGGACCTTGAGTCTGTTGAAGGTGTATGACATTATATACCCCTGGACCACCAGGGATAAACATTGTATATTGCACTAAAATAACAGTACGTAATTATACATACAATAGGCTAATACTGACTGACCAAGAGAATGGACACGGACTGGTTATGGTATATACCACTGCCCACCAGGGACAGGACATAGTAACTGAGTTGCATTACTTTTAACAGTTGGCAGAGGGGATCACCTATTTCGCCCACATAGGCATTAGATGAACACTTGCCAAGGTCCAGCATGAAGTGTTTGGGGGATTTAGAAGGCATCATACACCTCTGGCCCACCAGGGATACACATAGCATACACCAGGAGTCCTGGGGGTATCAGTCAGTCATACAGGTGTCCTGGGGGTATCAGTCAGTCATACAGGTGTCCTGGGGGTATCAGTCAGTCATACAGGTGTCCTGGGGGTATCAGTCAGTCATACAGGTGTCCTGGGGTATCAGTCAGTCATACAGGTGTCCTGGAAGTATCAGTCAGTCCATACAGGTGTCCTGGAGGTATCAGTCAGTCATACAGGTGTCCTGGGGTATCAGTCAGCCATACAGGTGTCCTGGGGTATCAGTCAGCCATACAGGTGTCCTGGGGTATCAGTCAGCCATACAGGTTGTCCTGGGGTATCAGTCAGTCATACAGGTGTCCTGGGGTATCAGTCAGCCATACAGGTGTCCTGGAGGTATCAGTCAGCCATACAGGTGTCCTGGAGGTATCAGTCAGCCATACAGGTGTCCTGGGGGTATCAGTCAGCCATACAGGTGTCCTGGAGGTATCAGTCAGTCATACAGGTGTCCTGGAGGTATCAGTCAGTCAAACAGGTGTCCTGGGTGTATCATTCAGTCAAACAGGTGTCCTGGGGGTATCTAGTCAGCCATACAGGTGTCCTGGGGGTATCAGTCAGTCATACAGGTGTCCTGGGTGTATCAGTCAGTCATACAGGTGTCCTGGAAGTATCAGTCAGCCATACAGGTGTCCTGGAGGTATCAGTCAGTCATACAGGTGTCGTGGGGGTATCAGTTAGTCATACAGGTGTCCTGGAGGTATCAGTCAGTCATACAGGTGTCCTGGGGGTATCAGTCAGTCAAACAGGTGTCCTGGGGGTATCTAGTCAGCCATACAGGTGTCCTGGGGGTATCAGTCAGTCATACAGGTGTCCTGGGGGTATCTAGTCAGCCATACAGGTGTCCTGGGGTATCAGTCAGTCATACAGGTGTCCTGGAAGTATCAGTCAGTCATACAGGTGTCCTGGGGGTATCAGTCAGCCATACAGGTGTCCTGGAGGTATCAGTCATTCATACAGGTGTCCTGGAGGTATCAGTCAGCCATACAGGTGTCCTGGAGGTATCAGTCAGTCATACAGGTGTCCTGGGGGTATCAGTAAGTCATACAGGTGTCCTGGAGGTATCAGTCAGGCATACAGGTGTCCTGGGGTATCAGTCAGCCATACAGGTGTCCTGGAGGTATCAGTCAGCCATACAGGTGTCCTGGGGGTATCAGTCAGCCATACAGGTGTCCTGGGGGTATCAGTCAGTCATACAGGTGTCCTGGAGGTATCAGTCAGTCATACAGGTGTCCTGGAGGTATCAGTCAGTCATACAGGTGTCCTGGGGTATCAGTCAGTCATACAGGTGTCCTGGGGGTATCAGTCAGTCATACAGGTGTCCTGGAGGTATCAGTCAGCCATACAGGTGTCCTGGGGGTATCAGTCAGTCATACAGGTGTCCTGGGGGTATCAGTCAGCCATACAGGTGTCCTGGAGGTATCAGTCAGTCATACAGGTGTCCTGGGGGTATCAGTCAGTCATACAGGTGTCCTGGGGGTATCAGTCAGTCATACAGGTGTCCTGGAGGTATCAGTCAGTCATACAGGTGTCCTGGGGGTATCAGTCAGTCATACAGGTGTCCTGGAGGTATCAGTCAGTCATACAGGTGTCCTGGAGTATCAGTCAGTCATACAGGTGTCCTGGGGTATCAGTCAGTCATACAGGTGTCCTGGGGTATCAGTCAGTCATACAGGTGTCCTGGGGGTATCAGTTAGTCATACAGGTGTCCTGGAGGTATCAGTCAGCCATACAGGTGTCCTGGGGGTATCAGTCAGTCATACAGGTGTCCTGGGGGTATCAGTCAGTCATACAGGTGTCCTGGAGGTATCAGTCAGTCATACAGGTGTCCTGGAGGTATCAGTCATTCATACAGGTGTCCTGGAGGTATCAGTCAGCCATACAGGTGTCCTGGGGGTATCAGTCAGTCATACAGGTGTCCTGGGGGTATCAGTCAGACATACAGGTGTCCTGGGGGTATCAGTTAGACATATAGGTGTCCTGGTGGTATCAGTCAGACTTACTGGTGTCCTGGGGTATCAGTCAGTCATACAGGTGTCCTGGGGGTATCAGTCAGTCATACAGGTGTCCTGGAGGTATCAGTCAGCCATACAGGTGTCCTGGGGATATCAGTCAGTCATACAGGTGTCCTGGGGGTATCAGTCAGACATACAGGTGTCCTGGCGGTATCAGTCAGGCATACAGGTGTCCTGGGGTATCAGTCAGTCATACAGGTGTCCTGGGGGTATCAGTCAGTCATACAGGTGTCCTGGAGGTATCAGTCAGTCATACAGGTGTCCTGGGGGTATCAGTCAGTCATACAGGTGTCCTGGAGGTATCAGTCAGTCATACAGGTGTCCTGGGGGTATCAGTTAGTCATACAGGTGTCCTGGGGATATCAGTCAGTCATACAGGTGTCCTGGGGGTATCAGTCAGTCATACAGGTGTCCTGGAAGTATCAGTCAGTCATACAGGTGTCCTGGAAGTATCAGTCAGTCATACGGGTGTCCTGGGGGTATCAGTCAGTCATACAGGTGTCCTGGGGGTATCAGTCAGTCATACAGGTGTGCTGGTGGTATCTGTCAGACATACAGGTGTCCCGGTTGTATCAGTAAGGCATACAGGTGTCCTGGAGGTATCAGTCAGACATACAGGTGTCCTGGGGGTATCAGTCAGCCATACAGGTGTCCTGGGGGTATCAGTCAGTCATACAGGTGTCCTGGAGGTATCAGTCAGTCATACAGGTGTCCTGGGGGTATCAGTCAGCCATACAGGTGTCCTGGGGGTATCAGTCAGTCATACAGGTGTCCTGGAGGTATCAGTCAGCCATACAGGTGTTTGGCTGTGGGCTCTCTCAGGTGTTCTGGGGATGATTTCCCAGAGGACCATTCGGAGGGGCAGCTCTGGAGACCCTGGGATCATGTTTGGGTTCATCCGGCTGCTGAGCTTTCACGTGCTACATTCCTGACTCATTCCAGATGTGAGGGGAAAAAAAAAATCTGCCACAGTCATAAGACAAGTCCAGGGAGCTTCAGAGATCCCAGAAGCCGAGTAGTGGAAGCAGGAGCTACACCCAGGAGAAGAGCCCACCACCGGCCCAGCTGACCCCATGTACCTCCAGTCCTGCCTGCTCCTGCTGCTCTACCACCATGTGGATGCCAACTTCACCGCCAGCAAGTGGCACCGAGGTAACCGCTGCCCCCCCAGACTAAAGGGTTAACAAAGCGTAATCTCCAGATAAAGTCAAACTTTCTAAAATACTTTGTGCTTCAATTCTTCACCATTTTTCAATATCTCTGCTTCATGTCAGTGAACGGAAGCACTGAGAACCTGTACAGACTGAATACTTCCCACAGCTGAGGGTTTGTTACAGGTGCAGCCAATCCATAAACACATCAGCAGCACTCATCTCTCTCCTGTCCTGGTTGTTTGTTACAATGTATCAGTCTGGAGTTCACTTAGGTCACAGATGATGGTCCAGATGGGATGCAGTTGTAACAAACACTCAGCTGTTCGAGGTTTAAGGTCTGGGTGAACTTTAAAGTGTTACATGGAAGCAATTATTGCTCTGATTTAGTGACAGCAAGCGGAGGTCTTGAACAGGGAGGAATTGAAACGCAAAGTACATTAGAAAGTTGGACTTTTTCTTATACGTTGATTGAACTTGATGGATGTGAGATTGGTGAAGGTTGTTACTGGGGTGTAGAGCGTCTTATGAGATGCTTCAAAGTGTGTGAGAGAGAATGCAGACCTATGTAAATCCAGGTTGTGCCAAATGACAGACTCATTACTGCTACATAGGACAAACGTCACCCTCAATTCTGCTGCAAAGGACAAATTTAGCTCTGCTACACTAAACACATTCTGCTCTTCTACATAGAACTGTTTCAGCTTTGATTAACCTTACATATTCCTCTCTGCTACCTGAAACACATATAGCTCTCCTGCATAGGACACATCCACCTCTGCTACCTGCAACACATACAGCTCTGCTGCACAGGACACATTCACCTCTGCTACCTGCAACACATATAGCTCTACTGCACAGGACACATCCACCTCTGCTACCTGCAACACATATAGCTCTGCTGCAGAGGACACATTCACCTCTGCTACCTGCAACACATACAGCTCTGCTGCACAGGACACATTCACCTCTGCTACCTGCAACACATACAGCTCTCCTGCACAGGACACATCCACCTCTGCTACCTGCAACACATATAGCTCTCCTGCACAGGACACATTCACCTCTGCTACCTGAAACACATATATCTCTGCTGCACAGGACACATTCTCCTCTGCTACCTGCAACATATAGCTCTGCTGCATAGGAAACATCCACCTCTGCTACCTGCAACACATACAGCTCTGCTACACTTGGCTTTTTTTTTTTTTTTTTATCTCTGATGTATAGAACAATTTAAGCTTTGCAAGATACCAAATTCGACTCATACTTTCATCATCATTGCATATGATACATTCCCTTCTGCTGCATTTGACACATTCAGCTTTACTACATCTAAAACATTCAATGGATGTTAGAGGGAACTTCTTACATCGTTCTGATTTACTTTTTCGGCATTATCAATTGTCAGATTGCTTCTGAAGACTCATGACTACTACATCTGACACGCTCCTCTCTGCTGCATAGGAGCAATTCAGCTCTTCTACATCTGACACATTCAGCTCTCCTAAACAGGGTGCTCCCAGCTGTATACACGACACACATTCAGCTCTACTACATTTAGTGGCATTGAAACATTCAGCTCTGCTACATGTAACACACATATTTCTCCTGCTTAGAACAAATTCAGCTCTGCTTCATGTGACACATACAGTGGAAGATACAGAGACCCTTATATATATATTGATTATACTGCTCTGATTTACTTGTTTGCTCAGCAATATCACTTTTCAGATTACTTCTAAAGACTCATGACTACTACAAAGAGTGACTCTAACCCTGCTACATCCTCCACATTCCTCTCTTCTGCATAGAACCAATTCAGCTCTGCTACAACTGACATATACTTAGGATGACAGAGAGACCCTCTTATGGCATATTGATTATAGCATTCTGATTTACCTGTGTGTATGTGTGTGTATATATATATATATATATATTAGATATATATATATATATATATATATATATATATATATATATATATTATTATATACAGTTTACAGGTATGCAGGTATGTGCCAACAAACATCCTTGCTACATCTGACACACAGTGTATAGAGAGAGATTGGTTTGTCTACACGTACCTGTACATTGTGTGTGTGTGTGTGTGTGTGTGTGTGTGTGTGTATATATATATATATATATATATATATATATATATATTATATATATATATAGATATATATAGCTGAAGCAGAGCTAAGTCTGTCTCTCATGATAATGGCACAACCTACCACATTATCTCATCATGTAGAGCTATAATAGTGCACAACACATTTAGCTCTGCTGCATCTGACACATACAATGGATTATATATGTCTATAGCTATTTATCTACCTATCTGTATATATATATATATATATATATATATATATAATATATATAATATATATATATATATATATATATATATATATAGCACTGCTGGTGTATAAGTATACCTTAGCACTGCTACAGCTGTATATATATCGTCTCTCATGATGATAGCACTATACGACACCTGTCACCTGATGACTTCTATAGAAGTTAAAATAAACCTACCACACTGTCTTATCATGCAGAGGTATAATAGTGCACAACACATTTAGCTCTGCTACACCTGACACATACATCACCTGTCACCTGATGACTTCTATAGACATTCAGGTAAACCTACTACATTATCTTATCATGCAGAATTATAATCGTGCACGACACATTCAGCTCTGCTACATCTGACACATACAGTGGATTGTGTGTGTGTGTGTATATATGTATGTATATATAATATATATATATATATATATATATATACACATACAAACAATACACACACACACAATCCACTGTATGTGTCAGATGTAGCAGAGCTGAAAGTGTTGTGCACCATCATCATATACATGATGTAGAGATATGTAAACTTAGCTTTGTATTCATATTAACAGTTGTAGCAGAACTGAGTTTGTCTCTCATGATGAAAGCACAATACGCCACCCGTCACCTGATGATTTCTATAGAGTTTCAAATAGATTTACTAAATTCTTTGCATGCACAACACATTCAGCTCTGCTGCATCTATTCATTTTATAGTCATATGTCAGGAAGTCCAGAAGCCTGTGCTGATAATCCCCGGCTTATCTTGCTGTTAGGTGGCAGGGAGCTAAGAGAACAGAGTGTAACTTGGCATACCATTGCGGACTTCTATGCTATGCAGGGTCCTGGGAAAGCTGAGTGGCTATTATTTTGGTAACAGTATTGAATGCCATAAGTAGCTGTCAATAACCCAGAATATTTTATCAGGCCATATAGGACAAAGGATTTAGGTATCTAGATATCTTCATGATGAATATTATCAGGAGAGACTTTTCAATGACAAACTCAGCTCTGCTGCATGCACTGAAACCTAGTCCTGTGGATTCACTTTGTCGATGTCCCTGGTTTGCCGCCAGGCGTCAGCTGGAAGGTTGAGCCAATAGATCTTCTAGCTCTGACATAATGTTGTTTCTGACATTGATAATTAGTTAACAGAAATTATGTTGGGAACAGGCAAATACATATTTCTGTTCGTGGCAACGGCGATGTCCTCCCTCTTATTTGGACTATTCTGCTTAAAATATAGAACCAACCATTGGGAAAAGGGGGAGTAAAATAAAATGTGTCCTTTTCATAGTCTTGAATTAAAAAATCACCACATCTGTTATTGACATCAGATCTATGGTCAGTACACGGCGACTGCAGCCTGGAAACTGTCAGCATGAAGAGGCAAATCCATACTTCTGTCAGTGGCAGTAGTGACATCCACCCACCTAAATGGGCTCTTCTGCTTAAAATATAGAATCAACCATTGGAGAGAGGGGGAGTAAAATAATGATCCTTTTTTTCCATTTTTTTAAATTCCATTTTGATTCCAACCGTGTTGTGTGTATATATATATAAACAATATCTCACAAAAGTAAGTACACCCCTCACTTTTTGTAAATATTGTATTATATCTTTTCATAGGACAACACTGGAGATTGGACACTTTGATACAACGTAAAGTACTCAGTGTACAGCTTGTATAGCAGTGTAAGTTTGATGTGCCCTCAACATAACACAACACACAGTCATCAATGTCTAAACCACTGGCAACAAAAGTGAGTACACCCCTAAGTGACAACAAAAGTGAGTACACCCCTAAGTGACAACAAAAGTGAGTACACCCCTATGTGACAATGGATAAATTGTGCCCAATTTGCCATTTTCCCTCCATGGTGTCATGTGACTTGTTAATATTAGAAGGTCTCCGGTGTGAATGGGGAGCAGGTGTGTTAAATTTGGTGTTATCACTCACATTCTCTCATACTGGTCACTGGAGGTTCAGCATGGCCCCTCATGGCAAGAACTTTCTGAGGATCTGAAAAAAAGAATTGTTGCTCTACAAAAAGATGTCCTAAGGTATAAGAAGATGCCAACACCCTGACACTGAGCTGCAGCGCGGTAACCAAGACCATACAGAGGTTTAACAAGACAGGTCCCACTCAGAACAGGGCTCACCATGGTCGACCAAAGAATGTGAGTGCTCAGCGTCATATCCAGAGCTGAGTGCTGTCAGCATTGCTGCAGAGGTTACAGGGGTATGGGGTCAGCCTGACAGTGCTCAGACCATACGCCACACATTGCTTCAAATTGGTCTGCATGGCTGTCATCCCAGAAGGAAGCCTCTTCTAAAGATGATGCACAAGAAAAACCGCAAACAGTTTGCTGAAGACAAGCAGACTAAGGACATGGATTACTGGAACCACGTCCTGTGCTCTGATGAGACCAAGAGAAACTTATTTGGTTCAGATGGTGTCAGGCATGTATGGCGGAAACCAGGTGAGGATTACAAAGACAAATGTGTCTGCCTACAGTCAAGCATGGTGGTGGGAGTGCCATGGTTTGTTACTGCATGGGTGCTGCTGGCTGTGGGCAGCTACAATTCATTGAGGGAACCATGAATGCCAACATGTACTGTGACATCCTGAAGCAGGAGCATGATCCCCTCCCTTCTGGGCCACAGGACAGTTTCCGACATGATAACGACGCCAACCACCATCCAAGACCCCACTGCCTTGCTAAAGAGAATGAGGGTAAAGGTGCTGGACTGGCCAAGCGTCTCCAGACCTAAACCCTATGGAGCATCTGTGGGGCCTCCTCAAACGGAAGGCGGAGGAGCGCAAGGTCTCTAACATCCACCAGCTCCGTGATATCATCATGAAGGAGAGGATTCCAGTGACTGCAACCTGTGAAGCTCTAGTGACCTCCAGGCCCAAGAGAGTTAAGGCAGAGCTGGAAAAGAATGGTGGCCACACAAAATATTGATATGTATATACACTGCTCCCAAAAAGTTAGGGATATTTGGCTTCCAGATCAAATTTATGGAAAACATAACAGGTTCTCGCTCCAAAATATTGACAAAATATTGGCACAATGTCTCCATTTTCACAAAGGGGTGTATTCACATTTGTTGTCACTTAAGGGTGTGCTCACTTTTGTTGTCACTTAGGGGTTTACTCACTCCTGTTGTCACTTAGGGGTGCACTCACTTTTTTTGTCACTTAGGGGTGCACTCACTTTTGTTTTCACTTAAGGGTGTACTCACTTTTTTTGTCACTTAGGGGTGCACTCACTTTTTGTTGTCACTTAGGGGTGCATACACTTTTGTTGTCACTTAGGGGTCTACTCACTTTTGTTGTCACTTAGGGGTGTACTTACTTTTGTGGTCACTTAGGGGTGCACTCACTTTTTGTTGTCCCTTAGGGGTGCACTCACTTTTGTTGCCAGGGGATTAGACATTGATGACTGTGTTGAGTTATCTTAAGGGCCACCACATTTCCCCTGTCATACAAGCCGGGCACTGACTACTTTGTACCACAGTGTTGGATCTTCAGTGTTGACCCAAGAAAGAATATAATACAATATTTACAAAAATGTGAGGGGTGTACTTACTTTTGTGAGATTTTTATTTTTTTTTAAATGAGCCCCCCATAGAGGACTTGAATATGCCATCCCTTGTCCCATATACGGCAGCACATAGGTATATTATTCAGTCAGTACGGCAGCCATCGATTAGGCAGTCCAATGACAACCTAAACTCTTATTGCGGGAGGGGGCTATCTGGGGCGGCCGAGGCCTCATTCGATAATCTTGTAGGCGCTCCGGTCGGGCTTTATGTCTAAATGGTTGAATGGCCGGGATCGGAGCTGTCCCAGTCGCTAGCGGCGGGTGCAGGTTCTATCTAACATCCAGCAGCTTCCAGATATTACCGCCACTCACCACCTTATCACCACCGTCCCACAAATGTACACTGCAGGGCATTAAGGGATTAAGGGATGAATAGGGTCACAACAAAGGGGACCCCCATCTATGGAGAACAGCTACAAAACAAATCTCCCTGTCTGGAGGACCTGGCACAGCCATACGTTACATAAACAGCCTATAGAGAACTGTGCAACACCTTATTTGCCCTGTGGAGGCGCTGCAGGAAAATTGAGCACCAGGTCCCCCCCCTCCAGATCACAGATGATCCCTGGGACCCCTGTGATCAGTTGATGGTCGGGACCTTTTTAGAAAGAGCAGAGAACCTGTAACAAGCCAAGAGATTTTATATATTGCAAAAACTCGCCGTCTGCACAGACCCTATGAACATTAAACTGGACACTCCCTTTAAGGATAATATAGCACCGCACCCTGCCAGTCCGGAGGATGCGCGCAGGCAGCAGGCATAGATTTTGTGCTTTCTATCAAGGCCGTCTAACGGGCAGACGTGTGCGCGGCCCCGCACCTCCACCAGCGTCTCCTTTCATAGAAAGACATCACCGAATTCATCAGATCTGGGCTGGAAATGTTTATATATAAGAAGTATGCGGCTCCTCGCAAGGAAAGTCTGGATAAAAGCAGTGCACATACAGTATACACACAGTACATATACATCATCTATCATACACATACAGCACCCACACAGTACATATACAGCGCCCATCATACACATACAGCATCCATACAGTACATATACAGCGCCCATCATACACATACAGCATCCATACAGTACATATACAGCACCCATCATACACATACAGCACCCACACAGTACATATACAACACCCATCATACACATACAGTATCCATACATTACATATACATCATCCATCATACACATACAGCACCCACACAGTACATATACATCATACACATACAGCATCCATACACTACATATACAGCGCCAATCATACACATACAGCATCCATACACTACATATACATCACCCATCATACACATACAGCACCCACACAGTACATATACATCACCCATCATACACATCCAGCATCCATACAGTACATATACAGCGCCCATCATACACACAAAGCATCCATACAGTACATATACATCTCCCACCATACACATACAGCATCCATACAGTACATATACAGCACCCACCATACATATGCAGCATCCACACAGTACATATACATCACCCATCATACACATACAGCATCCATACAGTACATATACATCACCCATCATAAAAAGCATCATACAGTAATAAAACACCCCCTTCAATGCGAAAACAGTAATATACAGTCAAACCATCCCCTATACAATACAATATACGTAAATATTTAATGCACCCATCATACACAACAGCATCATACAGTAAATATAATCACCCATCATAAAATCAGCACATACAGTACATTACATCACCCCATCATACATACAGCATCCATACAGTACATATACATCACCCATCATACACAACAGCATCCTATAGTACTATATAACACCCCATCATACACATACACATCATACAAGTACAATACAGCACCCATCATTTCACATACAGAAACCCTACAGAAAAATACACCCCATCATACACATACGCATCCATAACAGTACATATACAGCCCATCAAAACATACAGCAAACCATAATACATATACAGCGCCCATCATACACACACAGCATCCATACAGTACATATACATCACCCCATCATACACATACAGCATCCATACAGTACATATACAGCACCCATCATACACATACAGCATCCATACAGTACATATACAGCACCCATCATACACATACAGCATCCATACAGTACATATACAGCTCCCATCATACACATACAGCATCCATACAGTACATATACAGCACCCATCATACACACACAGCATCCATACAGAACATATACATCACCCATCATACACATACAGCATCCATACAGTACATGCACATCACCCCATCATACACACACAGCATCCATACAGAACATATACATCACCCATCATACACATACAGATCAGTCCCAAATATACATCAAACCCCTCATAACACACAGCACCCATACAGTACATATACATCACCCATCATACACATACAGCATCCATACAGTACATATACATCACCCATCATACACATACAGCATCCATACAGTACATATACAGCACCCATCATACACATACAGCATCCATACAGTACATATACATCACCCATCATACACATACAGCATCCATACAGTACATATACATCTCCCACCATACACATACAACATCCATACAGTACATATACATCACCCCATCATACACATACAGCATCCATACAGACTTAAAACACACCCATCATACACATAAAAGTAAACCAAAAGTACATATACATCACCCATCATACACATACAGTATCCATACAGAACATATACATCACCCATCATATACATACAGCATCCATACAGTACATATACATCACCCATCATACACATACAGCATCCATACAGTACATATACATCACCCATCATACACATACAGTATCCACAGTACATATACATCACCCATCATACAAAATCCCGCATCCAAAACAGTTAAAATACATACCCATCCATACACATACAGCATCACTACAGTACATAAAACGCTCTTCCCCCTTAACTTCCCCACATACCATACAAACTCCTCTTTTCTGTCCCCCAACATCAACCCTCATACCTGTATTTAGATCACCCATCATACCCAGACCTCAGTCCTATACACCCCAACCATCAGACCATCTTTTCAACCCCATACCCTAAACCTTGGCATCTTCCCTTCCGCCTTTAACAGCACCCTCATCACTCCATCCTAAAAAAAAACCCCCCCCTACCCTCCTCGTCCAAACTACGCCCCATCTCACTGCTCCTTTTTCTTCCCAAACCCTGAGCAGCAAAGGGCAAAAACTTTACCCCCTCCACCTCTCCTCCAACTCTTCCGACCCAATTAATTGTTTTCACCCCCCACCTTAGAAAGAAAGCCCTTACCCAAAGCCACTAAATGACCAGTAACCCGCTCCTCAAGCACACTAATTGGGGCTTCCCCCTTGAAAGTTCTGATTGACACTGTTCACCATTCCCTTTGCTAACAAACAATCCCTCCTGGGCATCCCCCCCGGACTGCAATTTCATGGAAAAATCCCCTCCTTGTAACAATGAAATTTGGACTTTCCCGCTCTCCTCTTTCTTGCTCCACTTCCCGGGCCACTATCTTTGGTGGTCCCAGGTGACCATCCGTTCCACTACGTTTCTTCTCAATTACAACCCCTTAGGCCTGTTTTTCAAGCCTCAAACATGGCTTTATTACCAACCTTTGGCTTTTGATACCTACTACTTACTCTTTGGGCCCCGATGAATCTCTTCTCTTCCCCCGGACCTGAATGTCCCGTCCCCCATTTTCCCTTATCCTTTTTTTTCATTTAATTCTAAATTTTATTTGTGAAAAACTTAACCTCATCAAACTTTCCACCGTCCCACTTCATCCTAGCCCCTATCTCCTTTAAAATTACAGTCAACGGTCGCACTCTCTACGGTCCCACAAGTCCCTGTAAACTTGGGGTTAATCCTAATCTGCTTTATTTTTAAACCACCACATCCAAAATACCTCTGGACAATCCCCTCCATGAAAAACAAATTCATGCATCAAATTTTTAGAACTGGATTCAATGGCGCTCTAAAATACTTAATAATAAAAATAATAATAATAAAATAATAATATACCACCCAATTATATTGTTCTCAACTCCTCCACCTTGGAAAAGGGAGAAAGCTCTTGGGGTGACCATGACCTCTGAGTGCAATGACCAGGAACCTGAGCTCTCCTCTGAAGCATCAGTGGTCAAAGTGATGGAAGAAAGCTGGAGGTGACCGGCCTGGGTACAGATTCTAGTAGTATGATCATCAAAGGGCTGTTCCCACCATAGAGTTTGGTGGCATACATCTAGGATACACCATCAAAGACTGATAGGTGCAGGTCCCACCCCTGGAGCTGCAATTATCATGGGAACAGATCCCCAAGAGCGCCTGTAGCAGAATGCAGAGCTGGTCACACTTACGCACGACTCTCCATACTTTTCTATGGAAGTTCTGCACACAGGTGAGCGGTCTGTGCTCTACTCAGACCTTCCATAGGACAGAATAGAGAGCAGTGCGCATGCGTGACCACCTCTCCGTTCTGAGCGGACGTTTTCGTTGTAGCTCCCAGACGATTGACCCGCACCTAATGGCATGTTCTATCAATATCGCATCAAAGTCTACGGTGGGAATAACCTTATAGGGATCCAAACCTTGTGGCTTGTGATTACAGGCTGACTGACTTGAAAGCTCTCATAGCACAGCAGTGAGGATTGCTTTACAGTTCTTCCAGGCCGGCTATGGCCTAAGAGATGAAAGTAAGCCGGAAACCCTACCAGTGTAGAAAAAGATTAACCCATTATCCTTATCATTCTCATTCAATAATTCAATATTTTACTCTTTCCGTTGCACTGTAGATCTAGTCTAATCTTATCTATCCCTGTCCAGGGAACAACAAGTGATCACTCTATCATTACCTACAATTAGCAATGAAATTGGAGCTGAAGTAAAGGGAAATACCGCCCCTTTTTTATTTTTCCTCTTTCTAATTTGTCTCTCTAAACTTCCCCTCATACGAGCTCTCTTTAGCACAGCAGTGAGGATTGCTTTACAGTTCTTCCAGGCCGGCTATGGCCTAAGAGATGAAAGTAAGCCGGAAACCCTACCAGTGCAGAAAAAGATTAACCCATTATCCTTATCATTCTCATTCAATAATTCAATATTTTACTCTTTCCGTTGCACTGTAGATCTAGTCTAATCTTATCTATCCCTGTCCAGGGAACAACAGTGATCACTCTATCATTACCTACTATTAGCAATGAAATTGGAGCTGAAGTGAAGGATACCGACCCTTTTATGGTTTTCCTCTTTCTAATTTGTCTCTCTGACTTCCCCTCTACGAGCTCTCATAGCACAGCAGTGAGGATTGCTTTACAGTTCTTCCAGGCCAGCTACGGCCTAAGAGATGAAAGTAAGCTGGAAACCCTACCAGTGCAGAAAAAGATTAACCCATTATCCTTATCATTCTCATTCAATAATTCAATATTTTACTCTTTCCAGTGCTCTGTAGATCTAGTCTAATCTTATCTATCCCTGTCCAGGGAACAACAGTGATCACTCTGTCATTACCTACTATTTGTAATGAAACTACAGCTGAAGTGAAGGATACCGACCCCCTTATGGTTTTCCTCTTCCTAGTTTGTCTCTCTGACTTCCCCTCTACGAGCTCTTTTAGCACAGCAGTGAGGATTGCTTTACAGTTCTTCCAGGCCGGCTATGGCCTAAGTTATGAAAGTAAGCTGGAAACCCTACCAGTGCAAAAAAAAGATTAACCCATTATCCTAATCATTCTCCTTTAATATATTACTCTTTCTGTTGCATAGTAGATCTAGGCTAATCTTATCTATCCCTGTCACTCTGTCATTACCTACTATTTGTAATGAAACTACATAGAGATCAGCAGCACCATCAGTAAAGTGAAATGAGTCTGCCCTCTTTAGTAATCACAGCTTGAAAAGGGCAAGATTTCTTATGCCACTTTGATTGCATAGGACCGCAATAAAAAAATACTGACCAAAAAAGGTTTCCAGGAACATAGGTTTTATGAAAAATACTACTTTCTGTGGAAGTGCCCCTTTAACCTCCACTTTCCTTAGTTTCTTTGGAACTGGGAATTGTCTTTGACCTATAGGGACCAGTTCTAGGGCGACTTTCCTCAGAAATTCTTGTGAAAGGAGGAAGAATGTGGGGTTTTGCATTGGAGCCAAGGAAGAGTCTATCCGAAGGGATTGCTTTCAGTTCTAGAGAGTAGCCCCTGTCGAGGTCTGCACTGTCCCCTCTGCAAATTTTTATTTCCTAAAGAACACACAGGTTTGAACACTATTTCGCTTTCGCCTTTCACAAGTTTTTTTTTTTTTTTTGCCATTTTTCATGATATGCAAGGTTTTACTTTTAGTTTATTTTTACATTCGATTTTTTCCCTTTTTTAATTTTCTATCGTTAGTTGGTAAGGTCGAGAAAAGACAGACGTCCATCCGGGTCAGCCTATTGCGCTACAATGTCAATCCAGAGGAAGGCAAAAACCACCCATGAGGGGATACAATCAGTGACGAGAGCTCCTCAGTCCTGGCCGCACATGCTCAGATATCACCTCTCCTCACAAGCAGCTACTGTCAGTCTCTTCCCTGTTGAGTAATCATACACACTCACTGCTAAACAAGTTTTCAACCCCAGGTGCTATCATTCTACTGTCTTCTGTACTCCTTAGTAATCACACACACTCACTGCCGAACGAGTGTTCAACCCCAGGTGCTGTCATTCTACTCCAGCCCTCTGTACTCCTCAGTAATCACACACACTTGCTGCTGAACGAAGGTTGAACCCCAGGCGCTGTCAGTCTACTCCTGTTCTGTGTACTCCTCAGTAATCACACATACTCACTGCTGAGCAGGTGTTCAGCCCCAGGTGCTGTCATTCTATTGCTGCCCTCGGTACTCCTCCGTAATCCCCTACACTCCCTGCTGAGAGAGTGTTCAACCCCAGGTGCTGTCATTCTACTCCTGTCCTCTGTTCTCCTTAGTAATCACACACACTCACTGCTGAGAGAGTGTTCAATCCCAGGAGCTGTCACTCTACTCCTGTCCTCTCTACTCCTTAGTAATCACACACACTCACTGCTGAGGGAGTGTTCAACCCTGGGTTCTGTCATTCTACTCCTGTCCTCTGTACTCCTTAGTAATCACACACACTCACTGCTGAGGGAGTGTTCAACCCCAAGTGCTGCCATTCTACTCCTGTCCTCTGTACTCCTCAGTAATCACACACACTCACTACTGAGGGAGTGTTCAACCCCCGGTGCTGTCATTCTACTCCTGTCCTCTGTGCTCCTTAGTAATACAACACCCTCACTGCTGAGGGAGTGTTCAACCCCAGTGCTGCCATTCTACTCCTGTCCTCTGTACTCCTTAGTAATCACACACACTCACTACTGAGGGAGTGTTCAACCCCCGGTGCTGTCATTCTACTCCTGTCCTCTGTACTCCTTAGTAATCACACACACTCACTGCTGAGCGAGTGTTCAACCCCCGGTGCTGTCATTCTACTCCTGTCCTCTGTACTCCTTAGTAATCACACACACTCACTGCTGAGCGAGTGTTCATCCCCAGGTGCTGTCATTCTACTCCCGTCCTCTGTACTTCTTAGCAATTAGTCAAACAATGCAGATAAATAAAAAGAAACCTCAATCAGAGATGTACATTGAAACAAAAAAGAAAAAAATCCACATGTTTGTTTCCTGCAGGAATTTGAATCTAGGACCTACATGCTGAAAGGCATAAGTACTAACCACTCATCTGCAATGTAGCTACTCACAACTCTTTTTGTAAACAGACGTATGTTTGACTAGAGTGAGCGCACTGCGGGGAAGAACATGGGGATGTCAAGCCTGCTGGGTCACATGATAATGCAGTTCAAACAAATCACACAAACCCCCTTTTGCACACACTGAAAGCTGAAGCTGGACAATCGATGCATGAAATGCCTTCATGGTCCAACCCCTTCAACCACTATCTATTCCAGAGTGCTCCCCTGACTGAGTTTGCGAAACCCGAATTTCTTGATGCAATCGTTAACCCCTTAAGTACCAGGCCTTGTTTGCTGTCGGGTTTATTTTTTCCTCCCCGCCTTCCAAGAGCCATAACTTTTTGGTTTAACCCAAGAGCCCCAATTAATTGATAACAAATAAATGGTAATATATGTATTTTGTACAGTATATCGCACATATAGACCATTTATTTGTTATCATTGGATGGATTAACATCCTCTTCATAGCTACTGGATACTTTTGGACACATATGTATGGTGTATTGTTGTATCTATTTTATATTTCCGCTGGTCGATGCTTTTGTTTCTTTTTTCTGTATCCACATGTTCTCTGTGATCGACTTTTATGAAAGGGATTTTACTTTAAGTCTAGGTTCCCGTACGGGGACGTCCTTATCGGGGCGATTTCCCCGTTTTTGATAGGCAGACGAGAAGGTGAGCACAGTATACGGTTAATATTAGTATTTACTTTTTACCTTTTATCATCTTGGTGCTTGCCTACACCCCTTTATAATTTATGAGTATTATGGTATTATGTTATTTTAGAGCGTAATTATGCCCTACCTACATCTCCTATATACCAGCTTCTCAAAATAGCTATTTTTATCAGGAGTGCAGAGAAATGTGTCAGGATTTTTTTAAAGGGGTTTTCTCACTGTGCAGTTTCACAGTCACAGGCAGCTTTTCTTTCACTCTGCTCTCCCCCAGGCTGTGGGTGGTTCTATAGCAGTGATGAGCATATTTAGCCTCTGTAAATAGTTGAGACATTTCAAAGAGCAGGAGATCTGAATCTGTAAGTTAACAATGTTACACTGGATGTGAGGAGTGAAAGCAAAGGCTTATCAGTAAAACAACAAGCTAATCTTGTTAGAGATAATTATTTTTCTCCAAAGCTCAGTCCATCCCTGGAGTGACCTCAATCCATGCTCTCTGCTCAAATCACATAACAGAGTATGGCCTGGTATGCAGGTTACCATAGAAATGTGTGTGCACTCAAGAATACATAAAAACGCTCTTATCTCTTAGTAAAGAAAAGGGTTTCCTTTTCTCCCCCTGTGGGCCAGTCCAAGGCTGTCTATGGACCACTTAGACTTTAAGGCCTGGGTTCAGCTGCTCCTTTATACAACCATAGTGTACATATAGCACATCACATGGAAATCCATATGTTCTCTTGACATTGTGTTTGTCTATAACATGTGCTGTATATAGACGTGGACTCGAATCTATAATATTCAGCTCGGGCTCCATAGTTAGCGTCATGGCCACCGGTCACTGCAACCTCTAGGAAACCATTAAAGTACCGATGTCATATGACAGCCCATCCCAGTTAAACCACTGCAGGTGTCCATGTGGCTCGTGTTCCTTCTCCTCTTGTGAAGTCTCCTGATCAAAGGCTCAGCATGACGGCAGATTTATAAGAAGTGTAATGAATTATGGTGACCCCTCAATACATATGCCGGGCACATGTGGAGAGCAGTCCAGCATCAAGGGGGTTAAATTACTGCTTACAGGACGTCAGAGATCTTTAGGTCGGAGAACATATGGGCCAACGATTGCTAAAGTGTAAGATACATCAGGGATTCCCATCCTGGGACTCTACAGCTGTTGCAAAACTACGACTCCCAGCATGCCCTGACAGCCAATTGAGGATGGGTGTTGTGCCTAATAAAGGGGCAGCACATGCAATAGCTATAGGAGCCTTGTTGGATATGAGAGGTAACATCATAGGAATCAGCGTGGCATTGTATACCATAAGAGGATTTGATTCTTGGCTCCTACCAGGAGAGTTGGTTCTTGAGGTCACAAGTGGAATTGATTCTTAGGGTCCAGCAGTGCAGACGATTCTTGAGGCCACCAGTGAAGTACATTCTTGAGGTCACTAGTGGAATTGATTCTTGGGGCCACCAGTGAAGATGATTCTTGGGGGCCACCAGTGAAGTTGATTCTTGAGGTCCACCAGTGGGGTTGGTTCTTTGGGCCCAGCAGTGGAATTGATTCTTGGGGCCCACCAGTGGAGTTGATTCTTGTGGCCACCAGTGGAGTTGGTTCTTGAGGTCCACCAGTGGAGTTGGTTCTTGAGGTCCACCAGTGGAGTTGGTTCTTGAGGTTCACCAGTGGAGTTGATTCTTGGGGCCCACCAGTGGAGTTGATTCTTGAGGTCCACCAGTGGAGGTGATTCTTGGGGCCCACCAATGGAGTAAATTCTTGAGGCCCACTGTCACGGTCCCGGTCGCAGAAGTGGATCCGCTGGGCCACCGCAAACGATGGTGTAAGCCACGCCAGGGAGCGGAGTCTAAGTAGGTCCTGGTATTTACCAGAGCCCGCCGCAAAACGGGATGGACGTGCTGCGGCGGGAGTCTACCAGGTCGCTACCCCTGACGTGACTTGCTTGCAGTGGCAGCCGAGGTATATCGTGGTACAGAATCTTAAGGCAGGCTCGTAGTCGGGGACAGGCGGTAAGGTCTGGGCAGGTGGCAGAGGTTCGTGGTCAGGAGATGGAGGCAAACGGTACGGTACACGGAAGATCAGGACAAGACTTCAGGGAACGCTTACTCTATAGGCAAAGGCACTAAAGATCCGGCGGGGAGTGAGCGGAAGCGTCCAGGTAATATAGAGGCAGCGCCCGGTAATTAGCCAATTACTGGCGCGCTGGCCCTTTAAATTTCACAGAGCCGGCGCGCGCCCTAATGCACGGGAACGCGTGCGCCGGGCAGCAGGAGGCTGCAGACATACAGGAGCGCGGCCGGGTGAGTACTGGCACGCTGGGGAGCGAGTGCGCCCGTCGCCCGACACCTGGGCAGTGGCGGCACTCGTCCCAGGAGCGAGGGCACAGGCAGAGCAGCGACGGCGCCCGCAGCCTGAGTTGTGGGCTGCAGCGCCATTCGCAACAGTACCCCCCCCCCCCTTAGCCCTCCCCTTCTTCCTGGCCTGGAGGAACCTCTGCACCAACTCACGGTCCAGGATGTTGTCGTCCTCTGGCTCACATGATCTTTCCTCAGGCCCAAACCCCTTCCAGTCGATAAGGAAATGCCGCCTTCCCCTGATGGTCTTCGTATCCAGGATTACTTTCACAGTGAAGATGTTGGCGGACTCCACTTCGGAAGATGGAGGCGCAATCTTCCGGGAAAAGCGGTTCAGGACCACAGGCTTCAACAAGGAGCATGGGGGGTTTTGGGGAAAGCATTGGGGTGGGGGCCGGATTTAAGGCAGCCGGGTTTGATGCCGATACTTCAAAGGTCCTACATAAAAGGGGACCCAGTTTGTAACTGGGGACCTTGAGCCGGGTATACTGGCCGAAAGCCACACCTTGTCGCCAGGGGAAAACCTGGGGAGGGTCTTCTATTTTGTCTGCTTTGGGCCTTCGCTGCGGAGCATGCTGCAGGGACGGCGCGCTGATTCCAAAAAGGGCAGCATGTCTCGGCAAATACTGCTGCCGGAACCCAGATGGGAAAAACAATGGTAGCGGAGGGGGGGAGCTGGCCAACACAAAGAAAAATGGGAGGTCCCGGGATTCTGAAAACCAGGGGGTTTTTAGGGAAAATCTGCCCAAGGGAAATAAGTTGGGCCCTCAACCCGTCAGCGAGACAAAGTGCCGCAAATACCCCCGGATCTAAATTTATTCCTCCATTTTCCCTTCGTCGCGGGGGAGGCCAAGGAGAAATTCGGTTCCCCGCAACCAGAGCAAGGGCCCCCAAACCTCGACACGAATTGGACCCCCCGATCCAGACAATATGCTGGGGGAAATCCGTGTAGAGGAAATATTTGGGAAAAAACAGGGGTGGCCAAATGGGGGGCAGAAGGTAGACCTGGGGAAAGGATAAAGGCCCTTTATCTTTGAAAAACGGCCGGGAAACACCCAATGACCGGTTTCCCAGGAGGGGAAGACAAGACGAAATCCCACACCACAATAGACCAAGGGGTCTTGGGGAAGGGGAGAATGGGAAACAGACCCGCGGTTTTTTTTTGGGAAATGGGTTCTTTTTAAAAGGGGAAAGAACCCCAGGACTTCACGAATTCCCCCACACCCTCGAAAATTTTCCCCACCATAAAAACGGGAAAATTTTTGAGGAACGATTTTCGGCCCGGGTTTACCGGGGCCCCCAGAGAACAGTGTCCCCCAAATTTTTAAAAAAATTTTTGGGGGAGCGAGGACAGACTAAGTCTTTCCCCCCGGGAGGCAATTTCAAAAATCCACCGGACCGCAGAGATCATGGCCCTTCGGGGGGAAATTTTTATGCCCGGGGAACGCCTCCCCCCCCAAAACAACGGAGACCCCCGGGAAAAGCGGGAAACGGCCTGGGCGTTCTTCTCTTCCATCAAAAAAAGTATCTGGAAATTCCCAAGCGCCCAGAAAAGAGGGGCCCCCTGGCTTGACGGGATTGAAAAGGGATTTGGGGTGATTTTAGGGAATGAAGATTTTTAAAGGTCGGCGCAAAAAGGGGATTGGGAAAAAAACCCAGCTCCCTCCCGGGGATTTAAACCCAAATTTCCCCCAAAAGGGCCCCTTTATGGCCAGCCAAATCCCCCCTTTCCCCCATGGGGTAATTTCTTCTTTTCCCTTTGGGGAGAAGGCTTTTGGGGAAAAAAGGCACAGGGGAAACCCCTTTCCCTTTTGGTTTCCCTTCTGCGAAAAAATTGCGCCAGGGCCCCCACCAGGGGCTTTCCCCCCCCAGAAAAAAAGGCTTTTTTGGTAACAGGTCTGGGCAGGGTGGGCACGGGGGGGCGAAAAGCTGCCCCTTTTTTGAACAAAAGCCTTTTCACCCCTCTGGCGGCCACTGCCCATAGGGTTTTTCTTTTTGAAATCTACTATAAAGGGGGCCACCCCCTGTAGATAATTTCAAATAAAAATGTCGATAGTAATTAAGAACCCAGGGAAACGCTGTATGGCCCAAAGGCCCCCCGGGCCAAGGGCCCCTGCGAAAAGGCCACAGCTTGGCAGATCCATCTGTAAAAAAACCCCGGTCCCGAGATGACGTACCCCAAAGGAAAAGGGGGGCAAAAAGAGGAAAAACCCCCCCTTTTTCAAATTTGGCATAGAGGGGTTGGCAAAAATCTCCCCCAACACCAGGGGGACATGGGAGAGATGAGGGCCCAAAAAAGGCAGAAAATACCAAAAAGTCGTCCCGGAACCCGACACCCCGTGGGAAAAGGGTATCCCGGAATAAACATTTACAAATTCCCTTTGGGAAAACTTCTGGGCATTGCAAAAGACCAAAGGGGGAAACGAGGGAACAAAGTGAAACCCCCCCCGGGGTGTTTAAAAGCAGCTTTCCCCTCAACCCCCGCCTCTGATGGGATGAGGTTGTAGGGCCCCTCCCCCCCCCGGTCCAATTTGTTGGGGAAAAATTTTGGTTTTCCCCAAGCCCGTCAAAAAGTTGTGTGATCAACCGCAAGGAAAACGGTTTTTTCACAGTGGGTTTTTTTAAGTTTCCCGATAAAACGATACAAGGCCGCAGGGAAACCAACTTTCTCTGAACAAAGAAAAATCCTGCCCCCCCCGGAAATGAAAATTGCGTAGAACCCTTCTGGAGATTTTTTTCCCCCAATGTAGGTTTTACAAGGCCTTGGGTTTTCCGGTACCGACAAGGGTAACCCTGCCCCCCGGGAGGGCCCCGGTTCCTCAGTAGGCCCAATTTGGGGGATCCTAGGGGCGTGAGACGGAAGGGGGTTTGGCCTGCTTCTCAGGAAAAAGACATCCGCCCTAATCCCGGTTTTTCCGTAAAGGGAGATCTGGCAGAGGCCGGAGGACGGTTTTGGGGAAAAAAGCGGGCCCCCATGCGGGGTTCCACCAAAGGGAAAGATTCCGGCATTTAGGGCCCCAGCGCACACCTCGCCTTCTTCCCAAATTTAAGTAGGGCATTTGGGGCCTTTCAGCCCCCGGAAGCCCCAACGGGAAAATTTGGAAAAGCAAAAGGGGGAGACTTCCCCTTTGGAAAGACCCCCACTGGGGACACCGGTTTGGTCCGAAAAATGGTGTCTTCAAGGGCCCCCGGACCGGGGAAAATCCCCAAACGGCTTCCCGACAAACCCCGGAAGTGAACGGAACCAGGCGGCAGGATGAAATTCCCCGGCGACCCGGAGCCAGGAAAGCGGGAAACCTGAATGCAACCCCCAGTCAGTTATCTCCACGGGCATAGTAAGGCGCGGAGGGGTTCCCCGGGGACCCCTCCCCAACAGGGCCTAAGGGCGGGCGTTTCCCGGCCCCTCCTCCCAAAATGATCCGGCTGGCGCAGTACAGGCATAGTTTTTCGCACCCTCGGCCAACCCTTTTAGAAAAGTGGGGCCCGACCCACCTGCATGGCTCTTTTCCCCCCCCGATACGGGAAGCGGCAGTGGAAGCCTCTGGAACAAACCCGGGGCCCCGGGCGTGGCAGCGGCGGGGGGCGCACCCGGTCGCGGGTCTTTGGGGAAACTCTTTTTGCCTTCACAAGCTACGTCTATGGGTGTGGCCAGGTGGAAATTTAAATTCCCCTTAAGGAAAAACGGCAGATCTTTGCTGCAAGGGCGTCCCTTTAACCCCGCTTTGGGAAAAACCCGGTAATTTAAAAGGGAGGGGGCCCAAAAAAAGGGGCGTGGCCCCTTTTAAAAATTTTACCAAAAAGCCGGGGCCTTGGGCCGCGGGCCCTTTTAAAGCACGGGAAAAGGGTGGGGGCCGGGAAACAGGGAGGGTTTCAGCCCTTAAAAGGAAACGCGGGGCGGATTAGTACTGGCGCGTGGGGAGCGAGGCGCCCGTCGCCCGAAACCCCCGGGTAGCGGCGGGACTCCCCCCCCCAAAAACGGGGGCACAGGTAAGGGTCGAAAGGCGGGCCCCAGCCTGAGTTTTCAGGCTGCGGCGCCATTCGGGAACACCCACCAGTGGAAATTTTATTCGTGGGGCCCACCTTTGAAGTTGGTTCTTTGGGGGCCCCTCAGTGGAGTTGAATTTTTTGGGGCCCCCTCAGTTTGGGAATTTTATTCTTTGGGGCCAAACCGTGGAAATTGGTTCTTGGGGGGCCCCTCAGTGGAGTTTTATTCTTTGGGGGCCCCTCTGGAATTGATTCTCGGGGGGCCCCCAAACCCGTGGAGGGATTTCTAGGGGCCACCCGGGGAGTTTTTTCCTTGGGGGGCACCAGTGGGAAATTATTCCCCCCTTGGGGTTTTTTGGGGGGGCCCCAGTGGAGGTTTTTAAGGGTACTTTAATGGGTTGTTCCCATCAGTGGGGTTCATTCTTGGGGCCCCCCCAGTGGGTTGTTTTTGGGGTTTATCAGGCAGTTGATTTTTTGCTGCCACCAGTGGAAATCTTTCTTTGGGGGGTTTTCCAGGGGGGTTTTTTCTTGGGGGCCCCCTAGTGAAGTTATTCCTAAGGCCTATTTACAACTACTTGAAATCACATTTTCTTTTGCTTTCCCGGGGCCCCTTTTAAATTTTTGCCCCCTTTCTTCTAAAAAAAATGGCCCCGGGGGCCTGCTATTCTTAGGGGCAAACTGGAGATTTTTCCCAAATCCCCCGTGGGCCAAAATCTTGGGGCCTGACTAAAACCCGTTTTTGAAAACAGGACAAACAGATTGGGGGGCCCCCCACTGGGCCCCCCCTCCCCGACACCCAAAAACCCGGTAAAGGATATCTTTATCCATTTTTGGCAACCCTTTGTTTTAGCTTTGGGAAAACCCAAAACCCCTTTTTTCCAGGGTTGGGGCTACCTTTGCCAGACAACCCGGGTCTTTCAGAATTAACCCGATAAGGAAGCAGGCTATGGTATCAGTACAGAGGTCCAGGACAAGTCATTGGTCCCGGCCCGTTCTTGATTTTTTCCCCCCCTTGGAGTCTTCCCCAATAAACCCCTTTTTACCCGGGTGAAGCTGTTGGATACCCCAAAAGAACGGCCAAACCCGAAGGGAAATTTGGGGGAAAAACCCCTGGCCCAAAGGGGGGTGACCTGAAATGAACCAGAGAGCAGAGAGGTGGGGAGGGTTTAGGGTTTTCGGAAAGTTGGGTTTGGTTTGGCAAGGGTTTTTGGGGGGGAAAGGGGGGGGGATACATGGTTAAAAAAATTGGCCCCGGGTTTGGGCTTTTTTTCCCTGGCCAAAAAGAAAACGGGGAAAAACCCCCCCGGCACGGAAAAAGGGACAATACCCCTTTTAGCATCCCCCACCCAAATAACACAGTTTACCGTCCCTTTTCCCTTTTTTAGGGGCCTGCCCCCCCCCACCTTTCCCCTTTCCAAATTTTTCCCGTGAATTAAATTTTTTTAACACCCTGTTCCCCCCAAATCAGAAACCCCCCCGGAAAAAACCCCCGAAAGTACGCCCCTTGGGGAAACAGGCCCTTTTCCCCGCCATTTGACTCCCCAAAATTTTTAATTTTTTTGGGGGAACTACTTTAAAAAATTCCAATTAGAAATTTTGGGAAAGGCACAAAATTTTTTTGGTTTTTTTTTAAAAAAACCCTTTTTTTCCCCAAAATTTTAAAAGAGAATTTTTAAAACAAAATTCAAAAAAGACCAAAAAACAGTTTAAAAAAGATACTAAAAACCACCCCTAGGGAAGGGGGCTCCCCGGGTTTTGGGAAAACCCCCCCTTAAAATTTTTAAACCAAAAAAAGAGAAAACCAAACCTCAAAAAACGTCCCACCTTTTGGAGGACAAAGGGGGGTGGGGCCCCCGTTTTTTTTAAAGGGGGGGACCCAAACCAAAAAAAAAAGTTTTTTTTTTTCATAAATCCCCCCCAAAAGGAAAAAAATGCCCAAACCCTTTTTTTATTTTATTTTTTAAAAAAAAAAAAACAATTTTAGTTTTTGGTGGGGGTTGGGCTTTATTTTTTTTTGATAATTTTTTTTTTAAAAAATTCCCCCAAAATTTTATGACTTTCCCTTGGGTTTTTTTCCCTTTTTAAGGAAAGGAAAAACCCCCTTTTTATGGCTCTTGGGGCCGAGAGGTTTTTAAGTCCCCCTTTTCAAACCCGGGCCTGAATTTTAAAAGTGAAATAATCTTAAAAAACCCCTTTCCCGTGCAAAAGAAAGATTTTTAAACCCTTTTTTCCCCTTTTTTGTGTTTTTTCCCCCTTGTCCAAAAAAAAATTTCCAAAATTAACCCTTTTTTTTGTGTTGCTCCCTTTTTAATAAAGATTAAACCCCTTTTTTCTTTTAGGTTTTTTTTTTTTGTTCCAAAAAAGATTAACCCCCTTTTTTCCCTTTTTTTTTGTGTTTGCTTTGTCCCAAAAAAAAAATTTTAAACCCAATTTTTTCTTTTTAAATGTGGTTTTTTTTCCCTTTTCAATAAAGATTAACCCCAATTTTTCCTTTTTTAAAGGTTTTTTTTGCTCTTTTCCCCAAAAAAGAAATTAAAAAACCCTTTTTTTCCTTTTATGTGTTTTTTTCTTTTCAAAAAAAAAATTAACCCATTAAACCCTTTTTTGGGTTTTTCTTTTTTGGCCAAAAAAAAAAAATTAACCTCCCCTTTTTCCCCTTTTTTGTGGGTTTTTCTTTTTGGGCAAAAAAAAAATTTTAAACCTTTTTTTTTTAAAATTTTTTTTTAATGTGTTTTTTTCTGTTTTTTTCCCCAAAAAAAAATTTAAACCCAATTTTTTCCCCTTTTTTTTGGTTTTTTTTTTGGCCCCCCGTCATTGCCCCCGAGCAATCATTTTTTGTTCCCTTTTTTCCCTTTCTATTTTTTTAATGAAAAATTTTTTTTTTAAAAAATTTCCCAAAAAAATTATGTGTTAAAAACCAAAATTTTCTTTTTAGCAAATTGGGGCCCAAAATGCCCCGGAAAAAAACTGTTTTGCAATCCTTTTAAAAGGGGGGTCTGGGGGGATTTCCCCCCCAAAACCCGTTTACTTCAAAAATTTAGACCCCCAAAAACCTGCTCAAGGGCCCGACACTTTTGTCTCCCTTTTTTTTAAAAGGGGGGTTGAATTTAGAAAAGAGACAAAAAATTACAAAAATGATTCCCGGGAAGGGGGAAAAATTTTTAGCCCCCTCTACAAGAAAATTTTTTAAAAGAAAAAAATTTTAATTTTCCCCGACTGAAGTAAAAGATCTTGAAAAAAGGTGAGGAATTCAATAAAAGTTTAAAGGGGATTTGGTTTTCAAAATTAAAAGGGGAAATTAAAAAGAAATTTTTTTTTTCCCCCTTTGAAACCCAAATTTCCCGGGGACATTGACGACCAAAAATCCCCCTACATTTTTACATCCAAAATTTTTGGTAAAACCCCTTTAAAAGGGGGGGTTTTTTCCAAAAAGTGAGGGTTTTTTTCCCTTTCCTAAAAAGGCGGGTAATCCCCCCCCTTTTAGGGGGTTGGAAAAAAAAAAGGGGGTTTTTTTTTGTTTTTTTGTGTTTTAAAAAAAAAAGGGGACCCCCCCTCTGTTGGGTTTTTCCATCCCCCCACCTCCCCGCACGTTTTTTCCCGGGTTTCTCATTCCCCCCTGTACTTGACAAACATTTTTTTTTTTTGGCCCAATCCCCCCATGGAACTTATTGTGCACAAGGCCCCATATTTCCTTTTTTTTTTTTCCCCCCCCTTTTTCTGCTTCCCGGAGAAAAAGATTAAAACTCAGCAGGCATTTATCCCTTTCCCCTTCCTTCATGAACAGCTTTTCAGGGGGGAAAGCGAGTGGGGGCCCCGAGGGAGGGGGTTTTCCCCGCCTTTTTTACTCAGATTAATTTAAAAAACAAACCCGTGGATTCTCCCAAAACCCAAAAAACCCAGGAAAACCCTTTTTTCCCCCAGTTCCCCCTTTAAAGCCCCCGTTTCCCCTGTTTCCCCCGCCCCCTCCCGAAAGAGCGTTTCAAAAAAACGAAGCGCGGGCCCCCATCAAACTTTCCTTCCCCGCTCCCCGGGCCCCCGGGCTAAAAGAAAAAATGTTCCCCCGGAAAAAATAAGGGCCCCTCTTAGTTTAACTTTTTTTAGCCCCTACAGGGCCCTTTACTTTTTTTTTAAAGAAAAAATATTTAGAAAAATTAAATTTAAAAAAAAACCCCCTTTTTTTGGAAAGGGTCCCCCGTCAAAAGTAAAAAATCGGGGCAAAAAACCCTTTTTTAATGGGGGGCCCTTTTTTAAGGGGCCTTTTTTAAGGGTTTGGCCCAGAGTAAACTGGGTTTGGGGGCCCCTCCGTGAGATTCCCGAAACAGAGCAGAATGGAGGTGCACGTTGGAGCTCCCAATCTAAGGTGCCACCATGTCTGGTTGCATTCTCCATGTAAAAGTGGAGAGCTGGTCCTCTTGCACCAGGCGTTGTCCATCCCTGCTCGCTTTGTCTAAGCTTTCGAGGGCCACATACATTGACCTGGTGGAGCAAATGCAGATTTGAAAGGTGTTATAAAGTGCCCTCCTCCCGATCACCAGCTGGGGAAACCTACAGCAAGTGACGAGGTCCTCTGCAGCGCCACCACTGGGGTAATAAAGTATTACACCATGTCCATTCAAACCAATGAGTTGTCTGTGTAATACAGGACAGGACAGGTCCTCCAGAGAGGGAGACGCGCTTTGTAACCTCCCTAGACCCTTTCAAAAAATGAGCACTCCCCCACGCCCCTTCACCATATTAAGGTTTTCTAAACTGGTTGACAGAGGAGGAGAAGAAGTGAGCGTGTGGGCAGCGCACAATTACGTTTAAGTAGGAAATTTCATCTGCCAGAGAGAACTAGCAGGCTGGTAACACGTTGGACAGTGCAACGCCCGAGTCCCCAGGACCTCTGCAGGCTAATACAGCTTCATATACACAGGTTATATCCCACAGCCACACATTCAGCCAAAACACGTCGCACCGACACCACCCGCTCCAGAGACACAATCCAAGCCACTCGCCAGGACACTGTTATAATGGAGCCGGATTGTAATATGTGCATTTAACTCCAAACATCATTCAGATTTTCTCTTTTAATCTTGGCTCTATAAGCAATCACCACCATAGTCAGCCATATTGGCTCTCATGGAGCGGATTCTTCTGTCACCCTGGGATCTCCTGCATATAGTGGTATGGAGCATGCTGGTATAACCTGGGGATCTCCTGTATATAGTAATATGGAGCGTGCTGGTATAACCTGGGGATCTCCTGTATATAGTGATATGGAAGCATGCTGGTTTTAACCTGGGATCTCCTTAAAATATAGTGATATGGGGGAAATGCTGGTATAACCTGGGGCTTCCTGAAATATAGTGATATGGAGCATGCTGTATAACCTGGGGATCTCCTGTATATAGTGATATGGGACGTGCGGTATCACCTGGGGATCTCCTGTATATAGTGATATGGAGCGTTGCTGGTATCACCTGGGATCTCCTTAAAATAGTGAAAATGGAGCGTGCTGGTATAACCTGGCCTCTCCCTGTATATAGGAGATATGGAGCATGCTGGTATAACCTGGGGATCTCCTGTATATAGTGATATGGAGCATGCTGGTATAACCTGGGGATCTCCTGTATATAGTGATATGGAGCGTGCTGGTTAGCCTGGGGATCTCCTGTATATATGATATGGAGCGTGCTGGTATAACCCGGGGGGCCTCTCCTTGTATATAGTGATAATTGGAGCATGCTGGTAAAACCCCTTGGGGATCTCCTGTATATAGTGATATGGAGCATGCTTGGTATAAACCTGGGGATTTTCCTGTATATATTGAAAATGGAGCATGCGGGAATAACCCTTTGGGGATCTCCTGTATATAGTGATATGGAAACATGCGGTTTATAACCGGGGCCTCTCCTGTATATAGTGATATGGAGCATGCTGGTATAACCTGGGGATCTCCTGTATGTAGTGATATGGAGCATGCTGGTAAAAACCTGGGGATGTCCTGTAAAATAGTGATATGGAGCATGCTGGTATAACCCTGGGGCCCTCCTGTATATAGTGATATGGAGCATGCTTGGTTATAACCTGGGGATCTCCTGTATATAGTGATATGGAGCATGCTGGTATATACAGGGGAGGCCATATAGTGATATGGAGCATGCTGGTATAACCTGGGCCTCTCCTGTATATAGTGATATGGAGCATGCTGGTATAACCTGGGGATCTCCTGTATATAATTATATATGTACAGCTGGTATAAGTCATACATCTCCTGTATATAGTGATATAGTGATAGTCAAGGCCAGTATAACCTGGGTACAAGCAGCAGGATCTATATTCACAGTACAACCTGTTCTCTTGTCCTTAGCGGTGTTTTTTCCATCCGCCCATCGTGTGCGTCGTTCTTCCACTGAATTCCTGGACCCCGTGCTTCAGATGTCGCTGCCAGAGGTGGAGCTGCTTTATGAGGTCAGTGGAAATCTATAGATTCCTTCCAAGATGGACTGATGACAGGGAACGTCTTATTCTTAGCATTGCTGGAATAGTGCAGCTGATTGTACTAAGTGGACGCCATTCCGCAGGCAATAACATGTGGATGTACAAGAGCCATCAGCCCTATAAAGAAGCATCGTATGGAATAACCTACATTTTACAGGTCTCACCAGGGTCATCACTCAGCTTTCCCAGGCTCCTGAATGGTAAACGTGTCTAACTGTGCAGAGATGTGGGGCTAAGGTACGTATCCGGGTAAATCTGTCCATCAGGAGTCTGGGAAGCTGGGTGATGCACCCTTCTGGTGACCACATTAATTTCCACCATCATTTCCAAGAAACAGATATGACAATGAAAAGGCTAAATAGAATTTTTGTCATTTCCGTGTAGGAGGTGAAGAATGTCACATTTCTATAGATTGCACATGGCCTGAGTGTGAATATGTTCTTCCATCTGTAGATATATCACGCTGCAACTTGTCTGTCTCCTTGTTATGAGTTTGCATGTGGATTGCACATTGTGTAAGTGACAAGATAAGAGGATGATAGATATGAGACAGATAAATAGAAAGATAGATAAAAAGATAGAATAATACAGATAGATAAATAACAGATAGATATAAACAAGATGGGTAGATATGAGAGATAGATAGATAGATAAACAGATATAAGGGATAGATAGATAGCAAGGGTTAAAAAGAAAAAGAGAGACACAAAGCGCACAAATAGTGAAATCTGTTATGGTAAGAAAATTGTAAAAACAGGTGAGAGATACACTCACCTTTTAAGTTGTGCATTTCGTAGAGGCAAACACTGTTTGTTATTAAGAGCGCTCTGGGTTTTTAGCTCAGTCCACGGCAGCCTGCGATCCCGGCCCGCATGACAAAACTCCCCGCAGAAAGAGATAGGAAACATCCCGATCCGGGGGAGAAAAAAGGGGGGTGCGGCGTCATGGGGAGGAAGTAAATGCTTAAAAACCAGGTTAGGAATAAGAACAAATTTTTTGTTTAAAAACACGTTTTTCCCCGCGTTTTTACGCCTATACTACGCTTCACGGGGGGGCATAATGCGCGTGTATTGGCGCGAAACGCCGTATTAATGTGGTTTTTAAAAAAAAAATTTTTATTTATTCCTAAACGGGGTAAGCCTTTCTTCCTACCCACGAGGCCGGGACCTCCTTTTTCTCTCCAACCGGGGGTTGTTTGTAGAAAAAGATAGATAGATGATAGATAATAGATAGATAGATTTAAAGATTTTAAAAGATAGATAAAAAATAGAATAATCAGATAGATATAAAAAAAGATGGATAGAATGAGAGATAGATACATTTGAAAACAAATAAGGATAGATAGCTAAAATAGATAGTAATAGATAGATAATTAGACAGATAAATAAAAAAGAAATAAAAAAAAGAATAATAAAAGAAATGATATAGATAAAGATAGATATAAAAAAAGATGGAAGATATGAGATAGAAGTAGATGAAGTAATAGATAGATAAAGTAGATTTGATTTAATAATAGGTATGGGTGATAAAATGGGATAGATAGATAGATAGATAGATAGATAGGGATAATAGAATGAGATAGATGATTGGGATAGATAAAGATAGAAAATGAGATAGAAAAGATAGAAGATAGAAGATAGAAAATTTGGGGTAGAAGATAGATAGATAGATAATAGATATGGGGGTAGAAGATGAATCAGATAGACAGTAAATGGATAATGGTATAACAACAAAACGGTAAAATTTTAATTAACCAGCATTTTATGCATTAATAATTTTAAAAAATCTGCATGAACTAAAAACTTGGGCCACTGATGAAAACTGTCTAGATCTAAAATCACTTTGTTGCCCCTAGCAACCAATCAGAGCCATAAACCAATAAACGCCCCTCTTATTTTTCCTGAGCATATGTGAAATGAAAAGGGCCTCTGATTGGGTTTCAGGGGCTCTGATTGGTTTCTAGGGCTCTGATTGGTTTCTATGGGCTCTGATTGGTTGCTAAGGGTTCTGAGGTTCTGGGGTTTCTGATTGGTTGCTGTAGGAAAAAAGGGTTTTTACCAAGACAGTTTTCATACACGTGGCCCTAAATGGACTCATCGTTACATGATGAAGTGGGCAGACAGCACGGTCCCTGACTTTAGCCGGCCCTGACTTTCACCCTCATTGGACAGATGACCATGACAGCAAGACCCTCTGGCCTTGTCCCCACGGCACTGTTTTTCCGTCGGTTTTCGGTTTTAAAAACCGGCTGCAAACTGGCTGACAAACTTTTACATGGACCTTAGTGGAAAATCTGTGCAGCGATCCCCAACTGACGATTACCCCCCAGAGGGTTTTTAAAGACCGCCGGGGCTGAAAGGTTAAAACTGTTCATTCTTTCCCCCTTTTTTCAATGGAAGGGGAAAAGGCTTTTCTCCGCAAACGTGGAGAAAGCCGCCCCCCGGGCACCACAGTGCAAATACCGGTTGGGTTTTCCCGCCCGGTATTTTTTTTTTTTTTGCATTGTGCCATGTGAACGGCCCCTCTAAGCCTGCTCTATACCTGACGCTAACCCTAAAGATAACCCAAAGCAAACACCCTGCCAGAAAGGGGCCAGGACTTAGGAAATTTTACAAAGCAAAGCGAAAATTATACAAACACAGAAAATGAGCGGGCAGGGCTAAGCAGGACAAGAAGCAACAAGAACTCTAGAACTGAATGAAAACAGACTACTAGACAAACTCTCAAAACAGAAAATCTTTCAAAACAAGCACTTAATCCCACCGGGGTCACTAATGTGTTACTGGTCACAACTTCTCTAAAGGGTTTTAAGGTGGTGGCATTGCACCAACCTCACAAGAGAGCTAATGTGAAGGAGGCAGCGGAATGGCAGGAGAATTTCTGTCACGCATAACAGATAGAGGACTGAAACAAGGGGCGACATGTATGATCGGGCTTTTCCCCCGTTTTTTGGCGTATACTGCGCCCCCCACCCCGAACCCCCGCTGTCGGACGCGGGGGATTTCATGTTGGGCGCAGGTTCGCACTTTCAGCGGGGCCCCACATGAAGGGGCGGCAGGGGGCGGGTGGGGGGGGCGGGGTAGGGTTTCCCGGGGCGGACGCGCTGCGCTCGAAACTCCGGGGCAGTACGTGGCGAGTCGGAAAGCGGGGCGCAGCGCAGCGCCGGAAAAGCTCCGCCCCAGCAGACCTGTTTTTTTTTCTTAAATCCCCGACGGGGGGGCAAAATGAAGCAGGATGGGAAACATGCGGGGGAAGCAGATCGAAGATGCGACGGGAATCTCGGCCTCCGCTCCGTTGCGCGGAGTATGATTCCAAAAAAAATCCCCTTTTAAAAAGGGAAAAAACCGGTTCAGAAAGACTGAACGAAAAAAAATAAACAAAATTTTAAAAAAAATCATTTTCCCAAACTCGGGAACGGCGCAAATCAAGAATTATGATTTTTGTAAATTTCCGGGAAAACAGTAATTCAAATTCTGAAACCTTTTTCTCATTGGCGGAAAAAACCACCAATCAGAAATAGGAGCGACGTGAACCCCATTAAAACCTAGGGGGAAGTTTTGACCAATCAGAACCCAGGGCGGATAATTAAAATCAGTAAAAAGACAAAAAAGAGCGATTGACTGACTAGGGGGTGCTTGGCTACTGGGGGCCAATCAGAATAGGGCGACAACCCCCATTATATCCTATGAAAGTTGGCCCAAAAAAATCAAAGCGGGAAGTTCAAAATACAGTAAAAAAACAAAAAAGAGCTGTTTGGCTGAGCTAGCGGGGGCTTGGCTACCCCCGCCAAAAGAGCGCACTATTCCCCTTATAGTCTATGGAGAGAGGGGCGCTCTAAATCTCGGCGCCAGCCCGTGCGGCATAAAAGTTTTAAAAAAAAAAAAACCATTTTTTTTTAAAGGGTTAAAACATTTCAAAAAAAGAGCAGAACCCTTCTTTACAAAAAAGCAGTTAAAAAACCCGAACAAGCATTTGTCCCCGAGACCGGCGGCTAATAGGGAATTGCAATGAGAAATCGCCGGAAATACAGAAATTTCAAATTTTTTAAAAGCTATTTCTCAGGGTGGGGCATAAAAAAGCTAATCAAATAGGAGCGACAATGTCCCATTATAACCCCTAGGAGGAAAATTGACCAATCAGAATGGGACGACAATGTCCCATTAATTTTATAAAAAAAAATTGAAATCATTTTCAAAGGGGGAAAAGTTCAAATACAGTAAAAATGCAGAACAGTGTTTGGTTAAGCGGGGGGGGGCCCGTCCAGCTTAGCCAACAGAGCGCGACACTTTCTAATAGATTTCTTGGGGAAAAAAATTTTGGAGCGCGCTCTGTATTGGCTAAGTTAAAAGAGGCCCCGGGTTTTTGGACCAAGGGAGAGCGAGCGACGCTCCTATGGGTTTTTTTAAAAACGAAATCGAAATCAAACGTACATTGGCCGAAATCAAATTAAACAAACAGAAGTTGTCCCTTTTGTATATAAAACGAAAAAAATATGGGGGTAACGAAAAAAAAATATTACATCCTAAAAATCATGTTTTTTTCTTATTTTCTTTTGCCCCCCATACTATTGCCCTTTGGGCAACGAAATAAAGAAATAAACATGATTTTATTGATGTAAATTTTTTTTTCCCGTTCCCCCCATATTATCATTGTTTTTTAAAAACACATCAGGAAAACTTCTTAGTTTTTTAAATTTGATTTGGCCATGTACATTTTATTTTCTGATGCATTGAAAACCATAGGAGGTGTCGCTCCCCCTTTGGGTCCAAAAACGGCGCCTCTTTTAACTTGGGCCAAACCCACAGAGCCCTCAGAAATTTCTTTTCCCAAGAACCTATAGAAATAGCTCGCGCTCTGATTGGCAAAGCTGGACGACCCCCCGCCGCTTAAACCCAAAGCTCGTTTCTGCATTTTTACTGTTTTTTTAACGTCCCCCCTTTAAAAAATGTTTTGGGTCAATTTTTTTCCCCATGGAAATTAATGGGTCTTTGTCGCCCTTTTCTGATTGCTGGTTTCCCCCCGACCAATGAGAAAGTTTAAAAACAATTTGAATTATGATTTTCCCGGCAATTCTCTCATTGCAATTCCCTTTAGCGCCGGTCCGCGACAAACCCTTTTGGGTTTTTTTCTGCTTTATTTGTAAAGGGGAAGGGTTTTGGGCTCTTTATTGAAATTTTTTACTTTTTAAAAAAGATCTTTTTTGATTAATATTTCTGCCGCACGGGGCTGAGCCCCCAGTTTTCAGTCGCCCACTTCCATGGGACTATATGGGAGAAGTAGCCGCGCTTGATTGGCTGGGATACCCAAAGCCCCCGCTAGCTCCCCCCAATCCTTTTTTCTTTTTTTTTACTTTTTTTTTGAATTATCCCCCGTGGAAATCTTTTTGGTCAAAAATTTCTCCAAGATGAAGGGGGTCTTTGTCGCTTCCAAAATTTATTGGTCAAAAATTCTCCCAAGGGGGCAAATGGTCTCTGTCCCCCTATTTGATTGGCTGAGCTACCAAGTCCCCGGGTTTAAACCCAACAACTTTTTTTCAGCATTTTTAACTGTATTTTGAACTATCCCGCCGTGATTCTGATTGGTCAAATTTCCCCCATAGGTTTTAAAGGTTCACGGGCGCCCCGTTTTCGTTGGCCCGGTTTATGCCGAAAAATCAAAATACTTTTGATTTTGAATTACTGTATTTTCCCCAATTTCCAAAATCCTAATTCTTTAATTTTGGATATTGGAAAAAAGATTTTTTTTATGTATTTTTTTTTTTTTTAGGTTTCAGCTCTTTTTTGGGGTGGGTTTAACGCCTTTAAGGGGGTTTTTGATTCATACTCCGCACCGACATCTGGAATGTTTTCCCCTGTTCCAGCCGTCCGCATCGGAACAGATTTCGGGGCAGTCCCCCACGGGGCCCAAATCCCGCACTGCGCCCATGCCCTGCAATTGCCCCAACACTGGGAGGCGCAGGAACTTTTCCCCCAGTATGAGTGCGCTACCTCCGCGGCGAATCTTTAGGCGCAGCGCCCCACTGCGCCTCGGCCCCCCACTGCGCCCAACACATGGGCCAGGGACGGGGGACTTTTCCCCGCGTAACTGCACTACCTCCGGGGGCCGGGTCTGGGGCAGCCCGCACTGCGCCTCGGGCCCCCACTGCGCCTAAAACTGGCGAGGCGCGGCGGACTTTACATTGTATGTAGGCGTGCCCCGGCCCCGACATAAATCAGGCGCAATTCCCCCGGAAAACTAGCGGAAAATGTCCCCCGACCCGGCTATTCATACATGTGGCCCAAGGTGTTTTGCTGCCCTGAGCAAATAAAGCATGTAGCACCCCCCCAAAAAAAAAATTGCCCACACAACCTTTGGCCCCCCCTTTTTGCCTGCACCAAATGTCTCCCAATAGTACCTACCTTGCCCACAAAACTCCTTCCCGGATGGAAAAAATAGGAAAGAAAGATAGATAATTGGATATGAGAATAATTATAAATCTGCATATTTATCTATTTATCTATAATTTTCTCTTATCATTTACACAATGTGCACTCCACATGCAAACACTGAACTGGGAGATAAACAAGTTATAGCGGGAAAAAATACTCATCCAGGGGGTGGCAATCTTGGAAATATGATATTATTGACCTCTTAAACCCAAAGTCTATTAAGCCTTTCCATAGTCACATCTGCTTCCAACCCTTGTAGACAGAAAGAGAGAGATTAGAGTTAGATAGATGAATCGACAGATAGATAGATATGAATTGATAATGAAGTAATGATAATTAGAAAGATAGGATAAAATTTTTGAGATAGATAGATGATAGTATGAATAGATGATAGATAGATAGATAGATAAAAAATAGATGATAGAAATATAGATAGAATGAGAAGATAGAAGATAATTGAGTAGATAAAAAGATAGGAAATTTGATGAAGAATAGATAAGATATGAGATGAAAAATAGAAGAAGATAGATAGATAGAAGAAAAGAGATAGATAATAGAGATAATAGAATAAGATAGTAGGGGATAGTGGAAAAATAGATAAAAGAGGTAGTAATAGATATGAGATAGATAGAAGTAGATAAATAATATGAATTGATATGAGAATAGTATGAGAAGAAGATGGATATATAGATATGAGATAAGAAAAAGATAATAGATAGATAGATAGATATGAGATAGAATGTAAATAGATAAATAGATAGAAAAAATAGATAATAGTAGATATGAGGAAAAATAGATGTAATAATAATAAAAAGTATGAGATAGATAGTAATGAATGATGAATAAAAGTAGATAGGTAGATATGATGGGTAATAGAAGATAGAGATGATAGATGATATGAATAGATAGTTTAAAATAAAAATAAAAAGAATAAGATATGAGATAGATGAAAAGATAATAATGGATTATAGATATGAGGATGATAGATGATAGATAATAATAGATAGATGATAGATATGAATAAAAGATGATAATAGTAGATAGATGTGATAGATAGATAGATTGAGGTAGATAGAAATATAAAAATAAATAGAAAGATAGATCTGTGATTTTAAAAGTCTTCCTACCCCTTTTAAATGTTTTTCAATTTAAAAGTTTTCAGCCCAAAATTAAATGTATTTTATTTATTTTTAAAAGGGGAAAATTTCCTTAGGGAGAGCGCCTATATAGGCGTGTGGAGATTCAATTGCCTTTTTTTCCCTCCCCGAAAAATCTGCATATCAAAAAGGATTTATTGGAAAGGAGCTGAGAACTCATGCGCCCTCGTTGGGGTCGCAGAGTGGCTGGGCCGCTTTGTACTGAGAGGGGCAAAAACCTGAAAGGCTGTTACAGATGGGTGGGTGCGGGTTGGCTAAATATTCCCTTTTTGCTTTTCCAAAAAACCCGTGGGTCAAAACAAATTGGTAACTTTTCTAGCCCCGGGTATTTTAATCTAATTCTCACATGTTTCAGTAAATCTGAAAACCTCTGTGCGTTAAATTTGTAATGTATTTTGTTTTAACTCAAAACTTTGATGATTTTTTTTTTTATTTGCTTTGTCTTTTTGTGGAAAAAAATAAAAAATTTAGTTAAACAAAAAAAAAAGTGATTGAGGATTTTTACATCCAAAAGAGGCGCTTAAGCTTCTCCTCTTTCCCCAAAAGCCTTGGATAATTTAAAATTTTTATGGAAAAGCAAAAAAAAGTATAAATATTTTTTGCATTTTAAAAAAAAGGAAAGGGCTTTTTCAAATTTTTAACATTTTAAAGAACTGAAAAATATGGCAACAAATTGTATTTCCCCCCTCCGTACCTGAACTTTTAAAAAAAAAATTCAATGTACCAATTCCCCTAAACTCACCTAACTAGTACTAGAGTACCTGTATGTCATTTATTTTCAGTAAAATACCCGTGGTTTTGTAAAGGCCTCAGAGGACTGTTAGAAAACATTAGTGGACAAAGAGCATCATGAAAACCAAGGAACACACCAGACAGCTAAGGTTACAGTTATAGCACAGTGTATTGCAGGGTTAGGTTTTAAAAAAAATATAGCCCAAGCTCTGAACATTCCCAAGCACTGTTCAATTCATTATGCATAAATGGAAGGAATATGGCACAACTGCTATACTACCAAGACATGGCCGTCCACCTAAACTGACAGGGTCACTCTGGAGAACGCTGCAGAGACAGGTTGGGGAATTTGTCTACAGCACAACTATTGCATTACACCCGATCTGGGCCTTTATGGAAGGGGGCAGGATAGTAGATAGTAGATAGATAGATATTAGATTTATAATAAAAAGATAGATAATAGATAATAAAGATAGATATTAATTTAAATAATATAATAATAATAATATTGGATTGATAATAGTAGGGATAGATAGATAGTGATAAAGAATTGGATTGATAGATAAATAGATAGATAGAAAAATAGATATTGATAGAAAGATAATAATAGATAGAAAAAGATTTAGATAGATAATAGATAATATTGGATTGATAGATAAATGAAGAAATAATAGATTGATAAATAGATAGAATGAGATGATAGGTATAATAGAAAAATAATAGATAATAGTAGGGGATAAAAGATATGAGAAATAATAGAAGATAGTAGTAGGTGGGGAAGATAGATAGATGTAGTAGATATGAGATAAAAGATAGATGATAGATAGTTTTTGAATAGATAGATAGATAGATAGATAGATAGATATATAGATAGATAGATAGAACAATATCTCAAGCCTTTAAAAGCATGTCCTTCTTCTTCTTCTAGTTTTTATCCACTGGAGTCCACATCAACCAGGATGACCGGCTGACGCTTCGTGACCCGGAGTTGTCTTCACTGAGGAAGGCCACCACCTTTGATGTTGTGTGCAATGATGTGATTCCAAAGTCTATATCCGAAATCCAAAGGTTGGGGGATAAATTATCTCACCCCTTTCCCGTCCCTTGAAACAAAGGGCTTTTTAGAGGCCTGGGTGACCGGGGTTGGGTCCTGAAACAGCAATTGACAAAAGCCACCGCAGAAGTTCTGGATGCAGAGCCTCACCAAGCTCTTCATAGCCCTGAGGAGGGACTTGATGTTTCCCTATAATAAAGGGGGGAACCATTGAGCCGGGGGTCTTCACCCCACCCCCATCTCTGCATGTTATCCTACTCCTATCAGTATATCAGAGAATATAATTTATTTTACCTAATCAATGCAATGCACATGGATCTACTGACTACTGGGTAGAAGCTCCTCAAATGGTGCTGTCCTCAGGACATAATTTTTGGTAGAGGGGGGCGTTGTATTTATATGATTTAGACTTGTATATTGTGATTCAGATACATTTAAAGGGAAGATGTCACATACAAGCCCCTAAATGTTGTCATCAATGCCCTAGGAACGATAACCTTGTTGGCCAAATTGTATCTCCTAGGACCTCTCAATGAACACTAACACGGAGGCCAAGAGGGATCATATGATCTATATGGGAACTCCATAGACGCAGAAAGCTTCCAAGGAGTCTGAGAAGATGTCTCATGATCACTCAATGAATAAATTTGCACACTAATTCAGGAGTAATGTAATATAATGAGTGCAGCTCTGAAGTATAATACATTAGTTATTATGTACTGGTCCTAAGTTACATCCTGTATTATACTCCAGAGCTGCGCTCACTATTCTGCTGGTGCAGTCACTGTGTACATACATTACTTATCCTGTACTGATCCTGAGTTACATCCTGTATTATACTCCAGAGCTGCACTCACTATTCTGCTGGTGCAGTCACTGTGTACATACATTACTTATCCTGGACTGATCCTGAGTTACATCCTGTATTATACTCCAGAGCTGCACTTACTATTCTGCTGGTGCAGTCACTGTGTACATACATTACTTATCCTGGACTGATCCTGAGTTACATCCTGTATTATACTCCAGAGCTGCACTCATTATTCTGCTGGTGCAGTCACTGTGTACATACATTACCAGCAGAATATAAGTGCAGCTTGAGTAGTTAATACAGGATGTACTCAGGATCAGTACTGATATAGTAAGTGTACTTGTGATGTACACAGTGACATGCACCAGCAGAATAGTGAGTGCAGCTCTGGAGTATAATACAGGATGTAACTCGGATCAGTACAGGATAAGTAATGTATGTACACAGTTACTGCACCAGCAGAATAGTGAGTGCAGCTTTGGAGTATAATACAGGATGTAACTCAGGATCAGTACAGGATAAGTAATGTATGTACACAGTGACTGCACCAGCAGAATAGTGAGTGCAGCTCTGGAGTATAATACAGGATGTAACTCAGGGTCAGTACAGGAAAAGTAATGTATGTACACAGTGACTGCACCAGCAGAATAGTGAGTGCAGCTCTGGAGGATAATACAGGATGTAACTCAGGATCAGTACAGGATAAGTAATGTATGTACACAGTGACTGCACCAGCAGAATAGTGAGTGCAGCTCTGGAAGATAATACAGGATGTAATTCAGGATCAGTACAGGATAAGTAATGTATGTACACAGTGACTGCACCAGCAGAATAGTGAGCACAGCTCTGGAGTATAATACAGGATGTAACCCAGGATCAGTACAGGATAAGTAATGTATGTACACAGTGACTGCACCAGCAGAATAGTGAGTGCAGCTCTGGAATATAATATGTAATGTATGTACACAATGAAACATTTTAATGAAAATTGAATCTGTATAAGAATTGTTTGGTGTTGGGCCTCCCCCTTATGGAATATATTATTTGCCATACCTGTAGTTGCTGTATTATGCTTGGTGTAATGTTTATGTATGTTTTAGATAAAATTTTTGGAAAAGGGTAACGTTGCGGCTACACATAGACCTCAGTTTGCGTCAAATGACACCTAGCCTGGCAATGAGCATGTGACTCACATACAATTATAAAATGGGAATTTTACGTATAAAATCATGAAAATATAAAATACGATTGTCTCCTCACTCACTACATTTCTGTGTTCGGACTCTCACAGACGTTTTCTATGACTCCGTAATTATTTTGTGTTGCTTTATGTTTTAGATGAATATCACTAAAGCTAAATTTGCCGTCTTCTATTCCATCTCCCAGTCTTCTGTCCTTCCCATAATAGCGTTAATGAGCGTTTTGCCCTGTTTTCAGTTTATGTATACTAGACATAAGATCATTATAATGTATAAATGCAAAGCCCCCTCTAGTGGAGATAATTTGCAAATGTAATTGCAACATAAACTACATTTTAGTCTATCAAAAAAGGAGAAAAAACTCCAATAAATCTGTTTTTGTGAACATGTATATAATCTCTGAAAATATCATTAACAACAGGGAGTCTAAGTTTCCCACATGTGAACCCAGCCAAGACAATCTCTCCATACCTGTGTAAGTTGACAGACACATAGGCAGTTAGATTACAGGTGAGCATTGCGATGGTAATGGCCTTTTAGTGGGTGTGCTGGGATCAGTACTTCATCAGGGTTGGTGTCTGACAGATGCCTTTCCATTACTATCATTGTGCCTTGGTGTCAGACAGCTGTGTTTTTTGTCACCCAAAGGCTGATGCTAACCCCTTCTCACTATTACTCCAGTACCAAATGCATCAGGGATACTGAGAAAAGCCGGGTTACCATCAGAAGCGGAACTTATAATGTGACGTTCTGCTTTTAGGGTGGCTGTAAGCTGGTACTTTTAAGGTGGGAAGATACAAATATCCATGGACCTTCCCATTCTGCTGGTATCAGACTACAGACGGTCTGCTTAAAGGGTGGTTGCAAACTGGTATTTTTAAGATGTGAAGGAACTAATATCCATGGACCTCCCCATTCTGCTGGTATCAGACTACAGACGGTCTGCTTATAGCGTGGCTGCAAGCTGGCATTCTTAAGGTGGGAGGGAACTAATATCCATGGACCTTCCCATCCTGCTGGTATCAGGCTACAGCTGTTGCTTATACCTTGGCTGGTAATAAAAATGGAGGGGAACCCCATGTCATTTTTTTTTTTTTGTTAAAGGGGTTTTATATAAAGGTTAAATCCCCTGCACATGTTGCTCACAGTAGCTGTGAAACGAAAATGTAAAGGGCGGCACTTATGGTCGTTTTCTCCATTACTAGTATGGGAACCCCTTAATATAGCTAAGTGGTAAAAATGATTTAACTTATTTATTGATTGATTACAGTGGATGCTTTTTTCACAAAAATGTTGATAAATAAAAATTGCATAGGGCCCAGCCCATTTTTAGATTCAGGCAAGGTAAGACCAAAAGTTGCAGCCTGATGCTATCATCATAGAAAGGTCCATGCATATTGGGCCCTTCCCAATCTAAAAATTCCAGCCCACAGCTGCCCCTGAACTGGACCATCAAATTAGAGGGTCCGCTTCTGATGGTTTCCTGGTTCTTTCCAGTACCTCTGATGTGTTGGATACTGGTGTGATAGTAAAAGTGAGTTAGTCAGTACTAGCCTTGGAGTGACAAAAATCACTGCTGGCTGACACCAAGACCGAGCAATAGTAATGGAAAGGCGTCTGTCAGACACTCCCATTCCGAACACTGGAATTAAGTGGAAAAAAACACACTGACACTGAACACACAAAAATGTATTTAAAGAAACACTCCCTGACACCAGCCCTCTTTAACCATTCTATTAAAGAAATAGATCCAGCGCTGGTCTGATGTAGTCCACTGAAGTCGCCAAAGTCTATAAGTAAATAAACAGAAACATTACATAGGAACACATAGGCAGGACAAGCTATCCAGCGTGCAAGAAAGCTGGATAACGTCCATCGCCCACAGGTAGCACCGAGCTTTTCTATCACCCAGCTTTCCGGGATGCTGAAAAGCCTATCCCAAACAGGTGGCACCCAGCTTTCCACCTGTGTCACCTGGATGCTGGATAGCCTTTCCTGTGTTTTTTTTTTTTAGGTTTTCTAGTGTGTAGGAAAGCTGCTCCATACTGTACTGATACCTGAATACCAGGGGTCACATGATCTGTATGATGGTCACATGATAAGACGCTGCTGGAGGTAGTAGTACTGGAGAAGTTCTGCTCCTCCATAAACTACTGTTACCTGGATACCAGGGTCACATGACCTGTGTGGTGGTCACATGATAAGACGCTGCTGGAGGTAGTAGTACTGGAGAAGTTCTGCTCCTCCATACACTACTGTTACCAGGATACCAGGGTCACATGAACTGTGTGGTGATCACATACTAAGACGCTGCGGGAGGTGGTAATACTGGAGGAGTTCTGCTCCTCCATACCCTACTGTTACCTGGATACCAGGGTCACATGACCTGTGTGGTGGTCACATGATAAGACACTGCTGGAGGTAGTAATACTGGAGAAGTTCTGCTCCTCCATACACTCCTGTTACCTGGATACCAGGGGTCCCCATGACCTGTGGTGGTCACATGATAAGACGCTGTTGGAGGTAGTAATACTGGAGAAGTTCTGCTCCTCCATACACTACTGTTACCTGGATACCAGGGTCACATGACCTGTGTGGTGGTCACATGATAAGACTCTGTTAGAGGTGGTAATATTGGAGAAGTTCTGCTCCTCTATACAATACCATTTTGGTGTTTTTTATTGTTTTGTTTTGTTTTTTGTAGGTTGGGCTTTTTTTGCATCTCTCGTGGTTTTATTATTATTTTTTGTTTTGCTTCAGTTTTTGCATTTTTTTATTTTTCTTGTTTTTTTATTTTTGTTCTATTTATTTTTATGTGGTTTATTCTTGTTTTTATAGGTTTGTCTCTTTTATATCATGAATTTTTGGGGGGGGGTTTCTTTAAAGTTCCCCATACTTTATTTAAAAAAAAAAATAAACTCATTACGCCGTGATAACATGCTGACTCAGCGAGACCCGATCACCGAACTCTATGTTCCATTCTATACATTAAGGGAGCAGTTAATTTAGGATTATGGGATTTTTTTTAATCCCTAAGAATAGTAACCTTGGCGATATATTTAACAAAATGCTAACAAGTGGCACAGAGTTTGTGGGGGAGAACTCAGCAAAGGATTAATGAACGTCACCGGTTTTCTGGAAGAGTGAGACTTAGAGGAGAAAATCCGCCAGCAAAGTTACAGGAGTCTGGAGAAGGTTCTGCCACCACCGGACCAGGATGGCAGCGGTATGGACCCAACTTATGAGATCCAAGAACCTGGTCCTGGTCATCTCCATCCCCCTGCTGCTGCTCCCCCCTGCCCCTGCTGCACCCCAGCAGTGTAAGTATCAATCACTAGTATCAAGTGGAAAATGTTATGATGATCAGTTTCCATCAATTTGTATGTACTACGGTTCTATGAAACCAGGTCTGGCAATGGTTGGGGCTATAGGGAAGGTTGGCACTGTTATGGGGCTATATGGAAGGCTGGCACTGTTATGGGGCTATATGGAAGGCTGGCACTGTTATGGGGCTATATGGATGGCTGGCACTGTTATGGGGCTATATGGAAGTGTGGCACTATTATGGGGCTATGTGGAAGGCTGGCACTATTATGGGGCTATATGGAAGGCTGGCACTGTTATGGGGCTATATGGAAGGCTTTTTTAAATGTTATGGGCTATATGGAAGGCTGGCAATATTATTGGGGCTATATGGAAGGGTGGCACTGTTATGGGGTTATATGGAAGGTGCCCCTTTATTGGGGTATATGGAGGTGGCCTTTATGGGGCTATATGGAAGGCTGGCATTGTTATGGGGCTATATGGAAGGCTGGCACTGTTATGGGGCTATATGGAAGGCTGGCACTGTTATGGGGCTATATGGAAGGCTGGCACTGTTATGGGGCTATATGGAAGGCTGGCACTGTTATGGGGCTATGTGGAAGGCTGGCACTGTTATGGGGCTATATAGATGGATGGCACTGTTATGGGGCTATATGGAAGGCTGGCACTGTTATGGGGCTATATGGAAGGCTGGCACTGTTATGGGGCTATATGGAAGGCTGGCACTGTTATGGGGCTATATGGAAGGCTGGCACTGTTATGGGGCTATATGGATGGCTGGCTCTGCTATGGAGCTATATGGAAAGCTGGAAATGTTATGGGGCTATATGAAAGTGTGGCACTATTATGGGGCTATGTGGAAGGCTGGCACTATTATGGGGCTATATGGAAGGCTGGCACTATTATTGGGCTATATGGAAGGCTGACACTGTTATGGGGCTATATGGAAGGTTGGTACTGTTATGGGGCTATATGGAAGGCTGGCACTATTATTGGGCTATATGGAAGGCTGGCAGTGTTATGGGGCTATATGGAGGCTGCACGTTTTGTTTATGGGGCTTATTATGGGGAATGGTGTACTGTTATGGGGCTATATGGAAGGCTGGCACTATTATTGGGCTATATGGAAGGCTGGCAGTGTTATGGGGCTATATGGAAGGCTGGTACTGTTATGGGGCTATGTGGAAGGCTGGCACTGTTATGGGGCTATGTGGAAGGCTGGCACTGTTATGGGGCTATATGGATGGCTGGCTCTGCTATGGAGCTATATGGAAAGCTGGAAATGTTATGGGGCTATATGGATGGCTGGCACTGTTATGGGGCTATATGGAAGGCTGGCACTGTTATGGGGCTATATGGATGACTGGAACTGTTATAGGGCAATTTGGAAGGGTTGGGGACTGTTTCAGGCATGTGGATGGGGAAAAAGTTTTTGAACTATTGGAAGGCTGGCATTGTTACGGGGCTATGTGGATGGCTGAAACTGTTATGAGACTATGTGGAAGGCTGGCATTGTTATGGGGGATATGAGGGGTGGCACTGTTTTTTGGGGAATAAGAAACGGGGTCTGTTTTGGGGCTAAAAAGGAAGGCTGGGACTGTTTTATGGGGCATTTTTGGGGATGGGGGTGGACTGTTATGGGCTATATGGAAGGTGGCACTGTTATGGGGGTATTGGAAGGATTGGGACTTTAGGGGCTATATGGAAAGGGTGGCATGTTATGGGGCTACATGGAACTGGGATCTTTTTGGGCTAATGGAGGCTGGGACTGTTATGGGTATATGGGAAACTGGGATTGTTATGGGGCATGTGGAAAAGGGTGGGACTATTTTGGGGCAAAAGGAAGGCTGGCACTATTATTGGGCTATATGGAAGGCTGGAACTGTTATGGGGGTATGTGGAAGGATGGCACTGTTATGAGGGTATATGGGAAAGGGTGGGACTATTATGGCTATAGGAAGGGTGGGGTTTATGGGGCTATATGGAAGGGGGTATGTTTGGGGCTATGTGGGAAGGGGGCACTGTTTGAGGGATGTGGAAGGCGCATGTTTTTGGGGCTATAGGATGCTGGCTCGCTTGGACTATATGGGAAAATGGAAATGTTAGGGCTTTTGGATGGCTGCCTGTTTTTTGGGGGATAGGACTGGCACTGTTATGGGGCTATATGGATGACTGGAACTGTTATAGGGCAATTTGGAAGGATGGCACTGTTACAGGCTATGTGGATGGCTGAAAATGTTATGAGACTATGTGGAAGGCTGGCATTGTTACGGGGCTATGTGGATGGCTGAAACTGTTATGAGACTATGTGGAAGGCTGGCATTGTTATGGGGCTATATAGATGGATGGCACTGTTATGGGGTTTAAAAAGGCTGTCTTTTTGGACCCAAATGGGGGCTGGTATGTTATGGGGCTATTGATGGCTGGCCTGTTTTTGGGGGTAAATAAAGGGAAGGGTGGCCTGTTATGGGGCTATTTGGAAGGATGGCACTGTTATGGGGATATATGGAAGGCTGGGACTGTTATGGGGTACTGGAAGGGGGGCACTCTTTGGGGGTATAGGATGCTGGCCTGTTATGGGGGGTATATGGAAAGGGCGGCATTTTTTTTGGGCTATGTGGAAGGCTGGGACTTTTTGGGGGTAAGGAAGGCTGCACTTTTTATTGGGCTAATGAAGCTGACACTGTTATGGGCTATAAAAGGAAGGGGGTACGTTTTTTGGGGGTATATGGAAGGGGGCATATTTTTGGGCTATATGGAAGGGTGGAGTGTTATGGGTAATGGAAGGTGGTACGTTATGGGGCTATGTAAAAAAGGGGACGTTTTGAGTAGTGGAAGGCTGGCACTGTTAGGGGCAATGGAGGCGGCTTGCTTGGGGCTATATGGAAAGCTGGAATGTTTTGGGGGTTTTTGGATGCGCACGTTTGGGGCTAAAATGGGAAGGTGGGACGTTTTGGGGTAAGGATATAACTTTTATACAATTTGGAAGGTCAATGTTTTCAGGCTATGTGGGGGCTGAAAATGATAGACTATGTGGAAGGCTGGCATTGTTACGGGGCTATGTGGATGGCTGAAACTGTTATGAGACTATGTGGAAGGCTGGCATTGTTATGGGCTTATAGATGGAGCACGTTATGGGGAATTTTGGAAAGGGTGGCTCTGTTATGGGGGGCTAAAGGGAAAGGGTGGTACGTTATGGGCTATATTTATGGCTGGGACTGTTAGGGGGTATTGGAAAGGATGGCCTGTTATGGGCTAATGGAAGGATGGCACTTTTTAGGGGGCTATATGAAGGCGGGCAGTTAGGGGGCTACAGGGAAAAGGGCTGCACTCTTAGGGGGCTATGGAGGGCTGGCACTGTTAGGGGGGTAATGGAAGGCTGGCATTTTAGGGGGGCTATGGGGAAGGGGTGGCATATTAGGGGGTAAATTGGAAGGCTGCACTTTTATTGGGGCTATAGGAAGGGCTGACACTGTTATGGGGCTATTGGGGAAGGGTTTGGGTACTGTTTGGGGTATATGAAGGTTGGCACTATTATTGGGCTATATTGAAGTCTTGCATTGTTATGGGGATATATGGAAGGCGTAGGTTGGGGGGCATGGGGGAAGGCTGGCCTGTTTAGGTTTTGTGGAATGCTCACTGTTTTTAAATGGGCTAAAGGATGGCTGCTCTGCATTAGCTAAGGAAAGCTGGAAAATTTTGGGGCTTTCTGGATGGCGGGCACTGTTATGGGGCTATATGGAAGGCTGGCACTGTTATGGGGCTATATGGATGACTGGAACTGTTATAGGGCAATTTGGAAGGATGGCACTGTTACACTATTTGGGTGGGTAAAAAAGTTTTAGACTAGTGGAAGGGTGGCATTTTTTACGGGGGTAGTGGGTGGCTAAACTGTTTTGAACCGTGGGAAGGTGGGATTGTTTTGGCTAAAAGATGGTGGCACTGTTTTTTGGGGATATATGGGAAAGGTGGGCTTGTTAAGGGGCTAAAATGGAAGGTGGGTTTTTATGGACTAAAAGGAAAAGGTGGATGTTATGGGGCTTAAAAGGGGGCAAGTTATGGGGGATATGGAAGGCTGGGGATGTTAGGGGTATATGGAAGGAGGCACGTTATGGGGGAATGGAAGGCTGGCATGTTATGGGCTAATGGAAGGCTGGCCTCTTATGGGGGGAAAATGGAAAAGGCTGGGACGTTATGGGGATATATGGAAGGCTGGCATTGTTATGGGGCATGTGGAAGGGTGGGACTATTTTTGGGGGAAAAGGGAAAGGGTGGCACTATTATTGGGCTTAGGAAAGGGTGACACTGTTTTGGGGGGTATGGAAGGTTGGTACATTATGGGGGGAAAATGGAAGG
>JAODAL010018167.1:0-75521 GCA_025379985.1 Phyllomedusa bahiana
AAAAACCAGGGGCAAAAAATGAGATAAAATTAGAAAAATATAATGAAAAAATAACCATAAAAAACATTTATCAGATTTACAAATAAAGACAAAATCTCGATTATGTGCCTTTTTTACCCATTCGGCTTCAATTGCCTAAATTTCGTGCTGACTAAAGTAGAAACAGACATTAGAATCCAAATAAAGTCTTCTACTATGACTTGCTATAGAACTCTACAAAGATCTATAAATTCATACCTTCACCTTGCCACAGAACAAGCAATGCAGGATTGTGAGACTGCCTCCGCAGAGAATTGGCTTCTTCTATAACACCTCTCCTTTTGACAACAGAGTCTTTTGGGAGCCCATTCTCCAGATAGCGGCAGGTCCCAAATTGATGGAATATCCTATTGATATGCCCTCAATGTATGAGATTGGAACCAACCCTTAAATTATGTTTTTTTTTCCTGTACTGAAAACCTGCTGCTTTACTCCGCTGAGACATTTTAAGCTTGATGGGTACAGATAACAGATGTAAGTGTGGTTCCGTTGCAGGAAACCCTAGTTTTTCTTTAGTGAGCCAGGGCTTTGTAAAGCATGCAGCGTGGCTGTTAGGCTATGTCTACACTGCAACGGACAAAAAACGGCCCAAAAGCAGCCGTTTTTTCTCCGATGCAGGACCGTGGTTTTTGTCACACTTCTCATTTGTCGCTTCTCATTTTCCTAACATCCCCCATACAATTGTATTGTATGGCGAGACGGCAAGAAAACGAGAAACGGCGGCGTATTATACAACATGTTGTATAATACGCCGCTGCCAAAAGACGGGCAGAGAAAAGACGAGCTGTGGAGACTGCAGCTTGTCTTTACTATTGCCGTCTATGGGGCCCCAAGAACAATCGTATCAGCTTTTAAAAACGAACAATGCTGAAGATACAATCATTTTCCTGTGCAGTGTAGACATAGCCTTAGACCATGACACCAAGAATACTCTTAAATTCAGTCTCTCTCTACAGCAGGCCCTGCTACAGTAGTGTATAGCTTCTGTACTACACTGATTGCACTGACTCAGGTGTCACATGTGTCACAGATGTCACACTCCTGCTTCAGGAGTCCTTAGACCTCAAATGTTTCTCTGTTCCCAGTCACTCATTGTTGGTAGACACTACTCTCTACCAATGTCCACACTGTCAAATAAAGTAATTATTATCACGCATAGCCAGACAACCGTTAACAGGTCGGGCTAGTCTAATAGGATGTCAATGGTGCAGCCGCTGATTGGCTGCAGAAGTCAGGTGCCATTGACTGACATCACTGTTTGGGGCACTCACTTCTGAGTGGAGAGGTCAGCCAATGGCACGTGACTGCTGAAGCCGGTAATGTCATGTTTGATAGAAAACCAGAAGCCAGGAGAAGATGGATAGAAAATGAGGACAGCAAAGCACTGGATACAAAGTGGAGAAGAGGTGGTACAAGTTTTTCCATTTTCATTGGTCATTAGTATCCTATTTAAAAAAAATATAATTATTACCTGGACAACCCCTGTAAGTGGTATAAGTTGAACAATAAGTGGTTCCATTAAAAAGCGCAACTCGTTCTGCACACAACAAGCCCTTATGTGGCAAAGTTCATGGAAAAATGTAAAAGTTATAGTTCTTGAGATGGTGATGAAAAAAATGACAAAAATTGCTGTACTGGGAAGGAGTTAACATATCCTGACCAGATCTAAACTTTGTGCTTGAATTAGCTTTTATATCAGACAGAATTAGAAACTGTTCCATCTAATGTTTGGGAAACAAGATCCACCATTAGCCCTTTTTAGTTTAACACAAATAAAATTTCCAACCACTAAAACAACCCCAAAACGGTCTGACAAAAAACTCTTCGCCCAAAATTTTTCCTCAGAGTTGACAGACAACATATTTGTGCCCAAGGGAAAATAACCACATGAAGTCACGTTTTGGAGTCCCCCAGAAAACTTTCCCCATGAAAAAATGCGTATCATCAATGTTATTATCAGTCCAGATGGGGGAAAACAAATTAAGCATTTAAAAGGGGGGGAAACCCACCACAATATTAAATTTTTAAAAATGTAGGCAAAGCCAACTAAAGATTATTACCAAAAACATACTGTTCCAAATTTGCTTCCTTTAAGATTAGAGCATTTCTTCTCCTGCTTGTTTACAAAATTTCCTAGTTTTCAACTCCTCTGCTCTACATGGCCAAAATATTGACCTCACACTTTCTATTTTTTTATCACAGCCGGGACTTGGGGTTTTGTTTTCTTTTGACACACTTTATTCCTTTTGAGCTCTTTCCTTGTGTCCCTGTTTAAAAACCCTTTTCCCTCACTAGTTCCCTCTAACAGGCTCAGCTAAAAATAAAGACAAAAAGTTATCAGTGCTGTAAAAATTCCCAAGCCTGAGCAAGAATGGGAAAAAAACCTGAATCTGGCGTAAGGGGGCAGGTTTTGTGAAAAACCAAATGGAAACCCCTTTAAGCCAAAAAAACAAGCATATGCTATATACACACAGAGTTTTATTTCTTAAGCCATAGTATGTAAATTCTTAAATTGTCATTCTTTGATCAATAAAGTTGGAAAAGCTCCACTTTGGAGAACAAATGTATTATTAGGGTTTTGGGAAGCAGACAAACCCAGGAAAAGGGACACAGCCCCCACCCCAACGAGAACCCAGTTTAATCTGTAGGTTTGGGTCTAACGGAAATTGGGACAAAAATCACTGAAAACCAAATCCAAAAAACCTTTCCAAAAAACCTGATTTTTTTTTGCCCATTGCATGTCAAAAACGCTCAAAAAAGGGACCGATTTTGGAGCAAATTTTGTGTTTTGGGCTTTTTTTGGTGCGTTTTTTGCATTTTTTTCTGCGGGAAAGGGCACAAATTATAATCGTTGTGGATTTCTAAAAACCCCACCAAAAAATGCGCTTTACATAGACTTAAATAGAAAAATTTTCTGCCCTGCTCGGGGGGGTTTTTGCAACTGTTACAAAAAGGCCCAGCAGCAAAATACATTTTTGGGGAAAGACTACAAAAGGGTTTTTTTAACTCAAAGGGTGCTTTCCAGGGTTTGCATTTTTGGTGCATTTTTTATGTGTTTTTTTTGAAACATTTTTGCACAAAAAGTACAGCTTTTAATTTGCTGTGCCTTTCTGGCCAAAAAACACATAAAAAAAATGCATCAAACCCCCACTTTTTTAAAGCATTTTTGGAAACGACTTTATGTTTCTTAAATTTTGCGCCTTTTTTTCGGCTTTAAATTCGCTTCACCGTGCCAAACCATGTAAACGGGGAAATTTTGCGTTAGGCGAAACCCTTGTATGTCCCTAACATAAAGGGGGCCCCTTTGCATTGGGCGCCTGTGGGCGTTCGGGGGGGGACCACCAATTAAAATAAACCGAGAAATGAAAAAATTGCCGGTCGGGAAAAGGAGGGATTACAGCTCCGACAGGCAGACCTATTTCAAAGTGATCAAACCTGAGTGGTGGGGGCGGGGAAGTTTAGAACGATTGTAAGGGGGCAATACAAAACATTTTCCCAACGTACAATAAAAAAAAAGAGTTGTCTAAAATTTTTAAATGAATAAAAAAGATAAATCTCAAAGTGGAAAAAAAAAATCGTTTTTAATGTATAGAAAAATTTTTGTTCTTTTTAAAAAAAAAACCAAATTTTAAAAAAAGATCGGAAAAGAAAGGTAAAAAAAAGGTAAAAAAAAAAGGGAAGAAATTTAAAACCCCAAATTTTTTACATTAAAAAACCCCAATGCTGATTTTAAAACTAAATGTTAATTTTGTGTTTTTTTTTTTTTTAAAAAATTTAAAAGATGTATTTTTTTTCGAAAATTCCCGGTTCCGGGGGCAAAAAATTGAGGAGGCACACCCCGCGCTCCCTCTCACCACCCCCCGATCGGGGCTAAACCCGCGACATATCACCTCATAAATTGCACTTTTCAGTGCCTCAGTACTCCGTGCACACCCCGGTTTGCAGGAAAGGGGAACGCGGCGCGGGGAGCCCCGGGAACAGTGGGGTTTTTCCCCTTCCCCTTTCCATTTCCCCCCCCCTTTTCCCCAAGTTTGGCGGCCCAAAACCACCATGCGGCGCCGGGGCCGGGGGAGGGGAAGCCCGCAGTGACACAGGAGGAGAGTACGGGTCCAGGCCGGCGGGAAACCTCGGGGGGGAAGAGCAGGTAAAGACCCCCCCCAAAGAAACCCAAACGGGATCGGCCCGGGACCCCAGACCGGTATACAGCCAGCTTACGGGGGGCCAAACCATACCCCCAGCGTTAAACAGGGTTTTTGGGAGGAGAAAAATCCCTGGGCAAAAGAGGTGTTTTGCACCCCCTTGGCAGTGGCTGGGGCAAAACTGCTAGCTCCGGACATTATGGCCCCATGGAGGCATCTATATCTGCTTCAGTACAATTCATTTAAGGGCCGCGGTTTAACCCATACAAAAAGATGTCTCACTGCACACCTCCAGTTGGGGGTCTTGGAAGACCATGTGGGCGCCAGGGAAGATGTTTGGGGATAGGGGCTGGGAGAATTTGAAAGGTTTGGTGCGCAAATCGGAATTTCCCCCAAAAAAAGTGGGGGAATTAAGAATAGGTCTCGCAAAAAAATAACTTGCTTTAAAAACGGTTTAGCGGAAAAAAAAAGGGGACAGGAATCTGCATAAATTTTTGGGGCCCGGGGAAAATTTCCTAAACCCTTGGACCCAAGCACCCCCTAAAAGTTGAAAAGAGCCCCCAGGATTGGCCCCCCCTTGGGTTAGCATAAAGGGATGGGACTTTTGTTTAAAACCAAGACCAGTTATCAAAAAAATATTTTTGACTATTTTGAGAAACCCAAATTACTCCGGGCTTACGGGGCGCCCCAAGACCCTAATATAAAAAGGGGGACAAACCCCCATTTTTGGGACAAACCCCATGGGGGTATAAAGGGAAAAAGGAAACAGTTTTTCGAATTTTTCACAGCCCTTTTTTTTAAACAAAAAAACCCGTTTAAATTCTACAATTCCCAGCCCGCTGAGAATTTTCCCCGGGCCAAGGTCCAGCTATACTCTGCCAACCCCGGAGGAACCCCAAAGGAAAATTCTTGGAGGGATATCCCGAAAAAAAAGGAGTTAAAAAACAAACTAGGGGTTTTGGGGGAGGGGAGGGGGGAAATGTAAAGCTAGAAAACCCAAGCCCATTCGGGACGGTGAAAATAGCGGGACATATTCGGGCACTAGGGGGACCCCGGGGAAAACCTGACTTTTGTGATCCCGCGGGCCAGGTTTGGGGATCCCCCCGGGCCCTTCCAGACAATGTGTTTGTTTTATTTTCTAATAGGGTTTAAAGGGGGGTAAAGTTTTTGGGAAGTAGGTTTCCATTTTTAAGGGGTTCTTTTTATGGCAAATCACGGGCCGGGGGTTTGGTGGGTAGAATTACTCAAGCAAAGATTGGGGGGATACAAGGTAGCACGTTAAAAAGGGCGGGGGTGGGGGGGAGTTTGGGTGATAGAAGAGGGGGAAGTACATCGAGGTTAGGGATTTCCTGGGAAAATAGGTACGTGAAAAAAGAGAAGAACTAAAAGTTTTAGGGGGAAAATCCGTTTGAAGTTAGTAGGAGGTTGAAAGTTCGGGGGTTAAAAGGGTTGGGGGGGGGTTTAGGGAAATTGGGGAGGGGGGGGGGGCGGGGGTCGGGAGTTTAGTTTCCCGGCTGGGGTTTTTCTGAAAATGGGGGAAAACCCCGGGGAATGTCAAAGGGCTCGTTCTCCTAAAAGGGGGAAGGATGATGGAATTAAGAAAACCTTTAAAAAAAACAGGGGGCCAGTTTATTGAAATTCTTCGGGAAAAATCACTTGGAGGAAAAGGATTTTAATCGTCAAAAAAAAGTTATGGGGGGGGAGGTAAGGGGTCTGCAGCTGACAAGGGAAAAGGGGCAGGAAGGGGTTTTATTGTTCAATAAGAATACTCCGTATTAAAAATTTTCCCCTTTAGGGGACGGGTGAGGGGGGAGATTTATTAAGGGAAAAGGTGGAAAAACCTTTTGGGAGGGGTCCTTAAACATTTTTTAAAAAGTATGCCCTAAAAACCCGGGACAGGGAAATTCTTTTTTCCAGCTGGAAAGGTGAATAAAAGGAAAAAGGGTAGGGAATAAGATTTCCCTTTTGGGGGGGATTTAACTGTGTTTATGGATGATAGAGAGGGTAGGGAAACGTACAGGGGCTCAGAGGGGGGCAAGGAAAGTTGGGCCCCAGCTTTTCTCAAAGAGCTATGGATGGCGGCGTGGGGGGTGTATGGAACTATCAAACCCTCAAAAACCCAAATACACTCAATTTTTTTGCTTTCCATCTTTTGTGGTCCCGGGGGGGGGGGGGGGGTTGGGGGGGGGGGGGGGCTATTTTTCCCGGCAACCAGCACCTCTTGTCACAAGTCGACCTCAATTTGAAATTGGGGGCTTGGTGTTGGCTCGGACCATTCGCCGGGAATGTGACCCCAAGGGGGCATTTTTCCCAAGGGCACCGGGAAATTTTTTTTGGCGTTTTTTCCCAACGCCCTTCTGGGGGATAGCCATTTTTGCGAGTTTTCTTTAAGGGGATGGTGGGGGGATTTTGCTTAGGACAACCTTACATAGAGCAACCCCGGGGCTTTCTGGGGCCCGGAAAAAGCAAATCCTTAGGGGCAAGTTCATGTCTTATATGGCGGGGCCCAAAAAAAGAACTGAGAATTAAACTAAGCTAAATACACCTTTGGGTTTCCGGAAATATTTCATGAATTTCCCGATACAGTCGTAGAGGGGCAACAAGGGGAAAGATGGGGGAGGGTAAGGAGGAAAATTTAAATTCCCAAGGAAAAATCTAGAGCTGCTTTTTTGGGATAAACGGGGGTCCTCCCTTTTTGAAATGGGCAAAAAATTTTAGGTAGGGTTTCTGGCCAAAACCCAGTAAAAAAAGGGGGGGGGCAGGGGCAATTTTTTTGGGGGATGGGTTTGGGTGGCTCGGGGGGGGAGTGGCGAAGACCGAAACAGATAAATGATATTCTGGGGGCCCCTTTATAGAAGCTAAAATTCACAGGGCACCAAAGGGGACATGTCCAAGGGAGGGATTTTTTTAAAGGGTCTTTTGGCTAAAGGGGGCAAACTGAGGAGGACAGAGGGTTTTGTGAAACCGAATCAAAGAGGAGGTAATTTTTTACGGGCCCATAAAAAACAATTTTTTTTCCCCCCAGCAAAAGCCCCGGGCCCCAAAAGGGCTATCCGGTGACTTCTACAAGCTATTAAAAGAAGAGATTGCCCCAACTTTAGTTCAGGTTTTTCCAAGGGGATAATAGAGGGGGGGAGGGTGCCCCGGCCCCCTGGGGATACACTTACTTTAAGGGGGCCCGTTCAAAAAAAGGAAGGGATTCGCAGATGGCGAAACCCATAGACCTTTTTTCCCCTTTAAATTAAATCAAAAAGGGAATTAAAAAAAAATCAAACTCCAAATCATAGCAAATAAAATTTTTTTTTTGGGATAAAAAAAGCCAAAATTTTAAAAGGGTCACACCAAAGGGGTTTATTAAAACGGTTTTTGGGGGAAAAAATATCAGGACGGTTCTTTAAAGGTCCGGATTTTAAAAAATAGGGACCTTAAGGGTTTTGATCGCTTGCCCCTCTATTTAGTATGATGCAGAAAAAGCATTTGATAAGGGTTTAAATGGAGCTGGCTGAACATGGTGTTTTGGGGTAAAAAGGGGTTTTTCAGGAAAATTTTTGGGGGTTATCTCACAGCAAGTACAAAACCCCCAAGCGAGAGTACATACGTTTGGGTTTCTCTCATCCCCATACATTTTCAAAAAGGGGACGAACAAAGGGGTGCCCCTTTTTCCCCCCATGCTCTTTGGGCATTGCCTTGAGCCCCCGCACTACATCTCATTAAATTTAGACATCTAAAAGGGGGAAAACCAGTGGGGGGAAGGGGGAAATCAAGTATAGTTGTTTTGCTGAAGACATTCTTTTGTTCGAGTGACCCCAAACAGGCAATGAAAAAGGGGTTAAAAGAGTTGACAAAATTTGGGGGGAAAAATCAGGATTTAAGATTTAAACCCGGGGCCCAAAACCAAAAAGTTTCCAAAGGGGGCACGTAACGGGATCCCCCCACATGCAATTTAGGGGGGAAATTGGGAAAGTTTTTCATATAAAAATACCTAGAATCAAAAATAGGCCCCAAACGGAGCAGCTAAAGTACCAAACTGAACTATCCACCCCTCTTCGCAAAAAAAACTTTCGGAATTAAAAGAGAGGAAAAATTCCCTTTGTCTAAAATTTTGGGCAGGGTCCCAAATAATAAAAAAAGAATATTTTGCTAGGCTACTCTATCCACTGCAGAAAAATCCCCCTATTGTTTAAGCATGAAGATATCACCAAGATGGTAGGGCCTTCCTTTTTAGATTTATTTGGCAGGGGGAAAAGATCACGCAAAGCTAGGGGAAACTTTCAATGATAGATTTGGAGGAGGGGTTGGGAATTGCCAAATATTAGGGTGTACAATTTAGCGCCCTGTGGAAAGGATGTCCATCCTAAAGGGAAAATTTGAGGAAGTATTATCCAAAAAGATACCCGGCTACGTGGAGGCCCCGGTTAGAAAAATTTTTAATCGCCCCAGGGATATCTCACGATATGTACCTTATGGGGCTCGCCACCTTCAGCCCGGGGAAAAGGGGAAAAAAATTATTCCAGGGTTGGGAAAACAAAAGGGGGGTCCAATTTTAGGGGGTTTTATTTTGGGAAACCCCGGGTTCACTTTTTAATTGGGAAGAAGTCAAAAGCAAAATTTTTTTTGGGCACAAAGCAGATTTTTTCCCGTACATGTAAGTTAAAGGGGCTTTTGTAAAAACCAAAGTTTTCCCACCTACACTGCTGGGTGAAAAAAGAAATTCTCCGAATCACTAAGGGGGTGGCGACAGGGGATCACTATCCAATTTTACTCCCTCCTCCCAAAAAAAAGGAGTGAAAAGCTGGGGGAGACACTTTTTTTGTTTTCTGGAAGAAAACAACTCGTGTTTAAAGAGCTGTCTTTATAAAATTTTTTAAAAAGGGGTGCAATTGGGAGGAAAAGGGATAGTCATGGCAATGGAGGAGAAACCCCTTTCGATTGGGGACATAAGGGCCCAAAATGCCTTTAATATTCCTTTCCCGGGCCCCGATAGACCCAACCACATTTTTGGCATGCCCCAAATGTGGGTTGGGGAAGGGCCCCACTTTTTTCATTTCTTTTTGGGAATTTCCCGGGCTTAAAGGTTTTTTTGGGGGGGGAGGGAAGTAGGAAGCTTTCGAAAAGGGAAAAATTTGGGGAAAGCACCCGGTTTGGGGCTCAATCCACAAGGGGAGCTAATTTCCCTTTGTGACGCAGGGGGGGCCGCCTGGGGAGGGGCAAAGAGGAGCACTTTTCAAAACAAAAAGGGAGTTCATGTAACATACCGCCCGCAAAAAAATTCTTCTTAACATGGGCTTGAGAGCTCTGCTCCAAAAAATGCAGGAAACTCAAAAGGTGTGCTTGCGTCAATCTTTTTTAAAATTAGAAAAACCCCAGGAGTTAGAAAGCTTAGATGCGGCGCCAGGGAGATTCTATTGGGAAGAACCTTTTAAGTATTCAGAATTTTCTATCTACGGAAAAGCTCAAAGGGACTCTTGGGGGAAACCCAGAAACTGGGGGGCAACCCTGAGGAGTTAAGGGGGACATTTTTGGGGGGTTTGTAGGGGGGGGAAGGGAATTTTTAACCCGTTTTTTTTTTAAGGGGTTTGGTTTTTTTAAATAATAGAAACGCAACGAGACCAGGCAGGTAACCCGTTTAAATCGGGGAAAAATATGGAAAATTAAGGAGACAGTTGATGCATGCACTGTTAGCTAGACCTGATTTCTAACCTGATGCTAATTCTCTGCGATGTATTCTATGGTCATTGTGAAACTTTTACAATTTGTTTTGACGACTTGTTTTGACTGTCTTCTTGAATAAAATTTTTTGGAAAAAAAAAAAAGATGTATTTTTTCTTCTTTCACCTTGTATGCTATTTAATGTCTACAGCAAGAGCCAGCACAGCACAGGTCTTGCTGGGACCTGTGGTCCTCCAAGCAGGATTTCTATGTTCCCAGGGCTTAGTTCTGGGCGTATTTAAGGACATATTTACGGACATAGCCTTAGAGGGGTCCTCTTTGTTTTTATGCTACTGAAATGCAGAAGAAAATATAGGACAGTTAGCAGAAATTAGACACACCAAGGACACACACATGGAACCATCCAGGCTTGGACTAGCTCACAGGGGAACAGGAGAAACCCTCGATGGGCCACTGAGCATGGTAGATCTGGAGTTGTTTTTAACTTCACATACATCCTAGGAAGAGGCAAAAAAAGCAGAGAGAGGCATGCAAAAAACAAGAGGCAGAGTATAGGAGGCAGGTACAGTGATTTTCAGTAGCTGTAAAGTGGGCCTCTAAAATAAACACTGGTGGGCCCAGAAACAGCTCAACTGGAGGACCCTAGAGTCAACTCCACCTGTGGGCCCTAGGTATCCCAGTCCGACACTGGAACCATCTGTGGGGTAATAATTAGCTTAACATGAATGCATACTAATTTGGTAGCATCATATTACTGCTTAGATTGATTAAATTCAGGATGCAGCTTATAGCGGCACTGTGATACTGATGTATTCATTTTGTACTTCTGTGCTTGAACATTTTACCTGGGTGGAAATCACAAGTGTACTTACAGCAAAACGAGACTAGAGAAGTATAAGGATGAGGCCTGAGGGCTTTTAGTTTAGAGATAATAAAAAAATTAAAGACAGCCGATATAAGCCAATGTAAACTGAGGAAATTATCTTCAAATGCTTCAATCTCACCTCATTCTCTTATTAAAATAGTCTCACTAATACTTTAGATATGGATTTGAATTAAGGTGGACATGTTTACCTAGCTCAGTGTCACTAGAGATCACTCTGTCTACATCCATCTTCTATAGTCTGTGAAAAAATATCACATTTGATGGCAGGGGAGAAAGAGTAACGCAAACAGAATCAAAGGAAAGAATGAAGAGTGACTACAATGACTTAATCACCCTGCCCTCCATAGTTTACTTGTCAAACACTAACCCTGCAGGACAAAAGCACAACACAGGCTGTATTAGGCTGTGTCTCTACTGCACTGACATTTTCAGTCGTTTTTTCAGCATTTTTCGTTTTCTAAAACCACTGAAAATATGACTTATACCAGGTCGCATAGACTTTAACACTAAAAACATTTTGAAGTCTCCACAAAATGTTTTGCTGCTGCTCTTTTTGTGTAATATGTTGCAAAAAACGAAAAAGCAGGGCGGAAAATTTACTATTGAAGACTATGTAACACGGCAAACGTTTCTTGGCGCTGTTATTGGAGCAGTTTTTGGACGGTTCTGATGAAAAACTGCCCAGGTGTTTAACAAGGTACATGAATTTTGCATACATTAAAAACTGGCCAAAAAACAGGCTGAAAAATGCAGCAAAAAACTAAAAACCACCCAAAAAACTTGTTGGAAACAATGCACATAACTCATGCTCATTTGCTTACATACAGTTAACCAAAGTCAATTACACAGAGATATGTTACACAGCTGAAGAAAAAAAGATATGTTTAAACAAAGTTACAGAATTTTGGAAAAGGTGAATCCTAAAATACATTAGTGTTGGAAAATTGGATCTTGTGTACTGGAGATACTAGAACATGCTTGGAAAGTCTAGAGACATACAGGGCGACATGTATGTATTTGACGCCATTTTTTTTTTTTGCACACTTTAGTAGCGTAGAATGCGCCTGTATCTATGAGCCTGTTCCCCCTTGAGGAAGCGCTTGAGCGAAATGAGTGTCGGGGTTTGGCTCCTCTCCACACGTGGGTGGCTGGTTGGCTAAGTATGTTTTATATCGCATGAGCATTTATAATATGTTTGTACTTCTTTGCCTAAATGTATTTTCTTCAGCTTATTTACTCATAGATGGTGGAGAGTAGTAGCCTTTTTCTGTTGGGTGGTTTGTGTATATTTTATTTTTTTGTTAGGTTTTTATTGTTTCTATGTTATTGTTTTGTATTATTTGGTGTAATAAAGATTTAATTGATTTTTCCATAAGGCTGTTGTTGGTATCTGTTCTACTGTGGGTCCAAGACTTAGCGGCTTAGACTTAACGACACTTCTGGCTAAGGTAAACCGTTTTTAAAGTGCTCTACCTGTTCCAGCAGTAATGCGCCTGGATTTGCCATACTAAAGACATAAATCTGTAGCTTCGTACGGTTGTAATGACACGCCTCCAGCATGACCCCCAATCTCAGGCGCATTGAAAAGTGTCACGGGCGCTTTATAATGCGCCTAGTATTGGTGCAGCCCCGTACATACATGTCACCCATAGTATCTCACAAAAGTGAGTATCCCTCATATTTTTGTAAATATCGTATTATATCTTTTCATTGGACAACACTAAAGATATGGCATTTTGATACAATGTAAGTAGTCAGTGTACAGCTTGTATAACAGTATAAATGTGATGTGCCTTCAACACACAGACATCAAGATCTAAACCGCTGGCAACAAAAGTGAGTACACACCTAAGTGAAAATGGAGAAATTGTGCCCAAAGTGTCAATATTTTGTGTGACCACCATTATTATTCAGCACTGCCTTAACTCCCTTGGGCATTATCACAAACAGGCTCTGTTTCTTAGTCGATGCGTCAGGACTAGTGTTGAGCGATTATTATCGACAAAGTTGAAATCGGCACAGTTTTTATGGTGATCGGCTTTTTTAGATCATGCGATAATTAAGGCTAAAATCTGTGCATCATCTATTAAGATCGCGCCATTTTCGACGCTTCCTGTAATTTTGGCGGCCAGCAAATCAGATTACAGAATAGAGCAGGGTGAGATGTGTGTGCGACGTCATGACTGGGATGTGTATGGTTGCGATTGGCTGGAAAAATCACATGACCTCGTTTTACATAGAACAGCGTTTCCTGTTCAGCCTCAGTGTCTCTCAGCGTCTCATAGGAGTAGGACGTGCGCTCTGCCTGTGTCCAAACAGCTCAGCGAAATTATTCTATTTCTGCACAGAGAAAACTCTACTATTAGCTGTGATCCTTACAATTTAGTTAGATTAGAGATTGGAAGATTTTATGAAGTTAGGTAGAGAATTTTAAAGGAGCATCTACCGCTGTAAAGTCACCGGGGGGGCGGAGGGGGGGGGCCCCGCGGGCGAACACAGACAAGCTCTATAAAGAACACTGGATAAAGTTCACCAAGACTTAGTGTAGACATTGCACTGCAATATCTTTATTATTAACAGTTTGCTATTGAAATATTTCCTGGATATTGGGCAGCCTGAACTTATATTAGGATACACATCATTTCTAATAACTGCAGGTCTCTGTGTTAGGTGCAAAACTCCACTTTTATTATCAGTATACATTTCAGATAGGTGTTCATTTTCAATTTTACCCATAACACCTTATTCATATATCCACCTTGCACTTAAATCTGAAAACAGCAATTTTATAGTCACCACAGGTGAATTGAAAGGTGCAAAAAATACCGTGTATTATAGGAAAACATAACAGATACGTGTTTTTTGACTATGGCGCACTACAGCATTGTTCATTGACGCAGATTGCACGTAAATCTGAAAACAGCAATTTTATAGTCACCACAGGTGAATTGAAAGGTGCAAAAATTACCGTGTATTATACGAAAACATAACAGATACGTGTTTTTTGCACTTTTGCCATGTCCAGATTTGTTGATAGAGACACCTTGCAGTTAAATTTGAATCCAGCAATTTTGTTTTGATTAGAGGGATTTGAGAATAGCTGTGATTTGCCGTCTTTTAATAAGAGACTTTCCAAAACTATTCCATACCTTCTCAAATTTTTATATTTCTGAACATGGAGCGAAATGCAGGTGGTAAGCGAGCAAAGAGGGGGGTAGCACATGGAGGTAGAGGTACGAGAGAAGGTGCTCCTTCCAGTGCTGGCGACAACACGCATGCCAGCGGATCGTCAGTTACAGGACCGTCAGGCCTGTCATCGCTGGGTCAGGGCCCTGTGAATCTCAGTAACGAACAGCGTCACCAATCTGTCCTTCAGTGGTTAATGCAACCTGCATCCAGCAGTCTTACCTCCTCGTCCTCCCAGTCACGGCCACAAATGTCGTCATCAGCATCATCAGCATCCATCCAACATGAAGCAGGACAAATGTCAACTCGTGTACCCACCACTGTGGATAATCCATTGTCTGAAGACCTCTTTGATGACAAAATGCGGTTGGGGTCAGAAGGCATGTTAAAAGATCAAGAGGATGATTTAGTCTGCACTGACGCCAGTTACTGATGCACATCAGAGGGAGAAGGAAGCGGTCAATCGGCAAAAATCCCGGGCGGTCGGCAACGCCTTGCAGGCCCTCTTGCTTGTAGCCCGCAGCTTCTGGATGCAGAAAGTCAGGACGACCAAGTCACCTGTGTTGATGATGATGATGATGACGACATTGCGGATCCATTGTGGTCTTTTCCGCAGAATTTGCTTGCGAGCGCTTCATCAGTGGACGAGGAGGAAGACGATGGGGTAGTGTCAATACGGGTCCCGCCACAAAAAGGGAGAGGGCGGTCGCAGAAGTCCGCTGATATGATTCCGCCAGCCACGGTCAGCGCAAACCCCGCTCCTCGCTTATCGCCGTCAAAAAGGTCCAGGACCTCTCAAGCCTGGGCCTTCTTTGAGCAAGCCTCTGATTCACCCAGCGATGTCATATGCCGCCTTTGCCGTAAACGCATAAGTAGAGGCAAGAACCTTAAGTGGTTAACCACCACCAACATGTCTAGTCACATGCAGCGAATGCATGAGTTGAAATGGAGGGAACACTTGGCCAAAAAAAGGCCAGACCGACGCCGGGCCTCCAACCACTCACACCCTCTGTCTCGAACTCCTCCTCCTCCACCACCACCAAGCGTTCCTCAGCTGCCCATGTCTCTCAGAGTCATGATCAGGGATCAGCCTCCGCTTCAGCCTCCACCGTCGCCCAAGTACCACCAGCACCACCAGAGACCCATCCTACCCCTTCTCCTTCCACCAGTTTGACGACCTGCACGCCGTACAGCGGCCAGTCTAGCAGCCAGCCTTCTGTCTTCCAGGTTTGGGAGCAGAAGAAACCCTTTAACCCAAACCATCCCAACGCCAACACCCCGACTGTCGGCATTGCCAGGCTTTTGGCCTTGGACATGTTGCTTTTCCGTCTGGTGGACACAGATGGGTTCCGCCACGTCATGGCCATTGCCTGCCCACAATACCAGATGCCGAGCAGGCATTTCTTTGCCAGAAAAGCCGTCCCTGCCCTGGCCAGCCACGTGTCATCTAAAATTTCAAGCGCATTGTCTGCATCTGTGGCCGGAAAAGTCCATCTGACCACCGACACATGGACTAGTAAGCACGGCCAAGGCCGCTATATCTCTGTGACAGCTCACTGGGTGAGCTGGGTCGATGTCTCTGGGGGTGACGGTGGCTCATCAGGCTCGGCACACGCTCTTCAAAACCGCAGGGATGGTGCAGGGCTCTTTCCCCAAGGTCCTCTGGTGGCATCACGTGCCCAGAGAAACCAAGCCGTTTTGAAATTAATCTGTCTTGGAGACCGTCCCCACACAGGTCAGGAGCTGTGGACGGCTCTCCGCAATGAGACCGAGCGCTGGCTGGGTGACAAGAACCTTATGCCAGGCATGGTGGTTATGCGATAAGGGCGAAAATCTGCTGGCCGCCCTTAAGATCGGTAGGCTGGAGCACATCCTTGCCTGGCACATGTCATGAACCTGGTCGTCCAGAAATTTCTAAAGAGCTACCAGGGTCTGGACTGCTGGAGAAGGCTCGAAGTCTAAGTTCGCACTTCCGCCGTTCGCACCCTGCTTCGTCCCGCCTGGCTGCATTGCAGCGTCAGCTCGGCCTCCCTGTCAACTGTCTCATTGTTGACGTGGCAACACGCTGGAATTCCACCCTCCACAAGCTCAGCGATTGTGGCAGCAGCGCAATGCCATTTCGCATACGAAGTGACACATGGCCTGACAAGCAGCGGTGCGAACTCGGGGTGTTGAGCCTCCGAGAGTGGAGGCAGGTGAAAGAGCTCTGCACCATCCTTGCCAGTTTTGAAGAAGCCACCAAAATGGTCAGTGCGGACAATGCCCTTGTCAGCATGAGCATTGTGGTGATCTTAGTTCTGGAACGATCGTTGGACACTCTGAAACAACAGGTCCCGCCAGCGACGGAGGAGGAGATGGACACAGATGCGGACACGGAGCCTTTCTCTCCATCAAATCCACAAGGCCCGACAGTTTCACAATTTCATCGGTCTTCATTAGGCAGTGGTTCGGGGTCCAGAGCTAGTGCAAGGTGGCGCTTCAGCTCTCAGGGTGCATCATCTCAGGCAAGTCAGGGCTGTGTTGAAGCTGTGCCGGAGGCAGCGGAGGAGGAGGAGGAGGAGGTATTCCTAGACACCGATGTTACCGACGTCCCTGCCTTGGAAAGAGGTTGGCGCGAATTTGAGGCGGAGGAGGAAGATGAGGAAGATCAGTTTGCTAGTGCCCCTCGACCCAGAGGCTTGGGAAATCAAGGCTCCATCTCTCACATGAGTGCTTGGATGCTCCATTTCCTCCAACATGATCGCATTAAGGCCATCAAAATGAACAACAGTTACTGGGTGGCCACCCTCCTGGATCCCCGGTACAAAACAAAACTCAGCACTTTCCTTCCACCCACCCAAATAGAGAGTAAAATGCAGGAAATGGAGACCTTGCTGATTGATCAACTGGAGACATCTGTTGTGTCTGCTTCACGTTCTTCAAATGTCACAGTGGAACAACGCCAGCGACGTGACAGCAGTAGAGTGCCAAGTAGCCGTAGCGGCAGCAGCAGCAGCAGCAGGCAAGGTGGCAGAAGCCTAATGGGTGACCTCTGGCAATCTTTATTTACCACCTCACCAATGCATGCAATGCAGGGCAACACATACACACCCAGAGACCAGCTTAAGATCATGGTGCAAGACTATCTGCGTCTCAACACCGATGTTTTTGTATGTGTTCCGGACCCAATAGACTTCTGGGTATCCAAAATGGATGAATGGCCCGAGCTGGCTCGCCATGCCATAGAGGTGTTGTCCTGCCCAGCAGCCAGCGTCATATCTGAGCGGACCTTCAGCACAGCCGGGGGAGTCATTACAGACAAACGCATCCGGCTTTCCACAGATAATGTGGATCGTTTGACTTTCATCAAGATGAATCAGGCATGGATCTCTGATGATGTTGTGGCCACAATTGCCGAGGTCAGTATTAGTTGCTGGTCTACTTCACATTCTTCTCCAAACAGAAATGGTCCTCTTGAAAAACTTATTTTTAAATTGATCATTCCTTACTGCATTTTTTATACTCAGTTCCCAAAAATTCATTTTGCTGGGTTTTCTGTGGAGGAGACTGTAAAGACACCCAAGGTTTCATGACAAAACCTATTCCATTTACTCACTTCATCTTTAGAATTTTTCGCATTGTCAATGGTTTTGGGGTCATGTTGCCTCACAATTTTTAACAGTGGCTGAGAAGTCATATTTATTAATTTTTTGGGGTCATGTTGCTGTGAGATACAGCAATAATTATGGTCCTTTGGAACAGAAATGTGGCTTTTAAGTGGCATTTCTCCCTCACAATTTTTAACAGTGGCTAGAAGTCATTTTATAATTTTTTGGGGTCATGTTGCTGTGAGATAAGCTATAATCATGGTCCTTGTGGAACGAAATGTGGTTCTAAGTGGCATTTCTCCCTCACAATTTTTAACAGTGGCTGAAAAGTCATTTTTATAATTTTTTGGGTCATGCTGCTTTGAAATGCAGCAATACTACAGGTCCTATTCTAAAAAATGTTGTTTCTAATAGACATTTGTTCTTCACAATTGTCAAAAGTGGCTCATGGGTCATGTTTTGAATTTTTGGGGGCATTTTGCTGTGACATGCAGCTATACTACAGGTCGTCTTGTAAAAAAAATTGTTTCTAACAGATATTTGTTCTTCACAATTGTCCAAAGTGGCTCAAGGGTCATGCTTTGAATTTTTGGAGGCATTTTGCTGTGACATGCAGCTATACTACAGGTCCTATTATAAAAAAAATGTTGTTTCTAACAGACATTTGTTCTTCACAATTGTCCAAAGTGGCTCATGGGTCATGTTTTGAATTTTTGGGGGCATTTTGCTGTGATATGCAGCTATACTACAGGTCTTCATATAAAAAATGTTGTTTCTAACAGACATTTGTTCTCCACGATTGTCAAGAGTGGCTCAAGGGTGATGGTGCTGTCAGAAACAGGAATAGGTAGGACACTGTTAATGGACACATATTGCAAAATGACTTGTTTTTGCAAGATCTTTAACATAGCTATCAATCCCTGTATTGAGACAACCCATTTAATATAATTAAAAAAAGAGAAACAAAGACATGGTGGGATTCCATCCTATTTTAAAAATGTGTTTTCTAGAATTAAAGTACTAAAAAACTTGCATGTACAAAATAGCTGGTAAAAAATTCCTCTGAATTGCACAAGGGAGGTACAGGAAAACTTGAGCAGATGTAGGTTATTCGAGGACATGGAGTATGGAGCACGGAACAGAGAACAAAGTACAGAGACCATTTCCTCCAGCACGTTGAGTAAATGAGAAAAAGAATGCCAAGAAAAAGGGCACCTGGGTGGAACAGGAGCGTTAACCACCAGTATTTCCAAGTGAAGCTCAATTGGTCCGCACTCATACGGAGGGGCAAGCGCTACCCAGGTCTTGACTGTGTACTGAGGAAGGCTGGAGTTCTCACACTTCCGCTTCCGCACTCTGCTTCAGCATGACAGTTTTCGTTGCTGCGTCATCAGGGCATTTTAACTGGTGTTAATAGATGACGGACGCCAGCCTGGCTCTCACCGCACCCACTGTAACTCCGGCCCTGGGTCATGCTGTGGCCCAGGACAGGTATAGTCAATGTCCAGTTCAACTAAAATGGTGGTTGAAAGACTCCTTTTTCCGGCACTTTTTAATCTGTGGGTCAGACAGGTTTAAGGGTCATGCTGCGGTCCAGGACAGGTTTTGTCAATGTCCAGTTCAACTAAAATGGTGGTTGAAAGACTCCTTTTTCCGGCACTTTTTAATCTGGGGGTCAGACAGGTTTAATGGTCATACTGCGGTCCAGGACAGTTCTAGTCAATGTCCAGTTCAACTAAATGGTGGTTGAAAGACTCCTTTTTCCGGCACTTTTTAATCTGTGGGTCAGACAGGTTTAAGGGTCATGCTGCGGTCCAGGACAGGGTTTGTCAATGTCCAGTTCAACTAAAATGGTGGTTCAAAGACTACTTTCTTCCGGCACTTTTTAATCTGTGGGTCATGCAGGTTTTTAGGGTCATGCTGCGTTCCAGGACAGGGATATTCAATGTCCAGTTCAAGTAAAATGATGGTTCAAATCATACTGCCTTCTGGCACTTTTTAATTTGTGGGTGATGCAGGTTTAAGGGTCATGCTGTGGTACAAGACAGGGATAGTGAATGGTGTGTGACTTTTATAGCCTAAGTGTTGTGCCTAAGATGTAGCAGGTATCCATTTGACTGTTGTGGCTGTTAATTCCAGCTTCTCCAGCCCTGTTTGGGTGTAAGAATGAAGGTGTTGTTGCTCTCCCATAGACTTTAATGGTCATCGGAGATAATCGACTATCGAAAAACCTTATCGATGGTGGCCGACTATCGACTATCGCACCGATGTCGATAGCCAACGTAATCGCTCAACACTAGTCAGGACCCTATGGCCGTGGCGTGACGCGTGACCTGATATGAAGTATAGCTGGCATTTCACACCCCCTAGGGATACATAAGGTCTGCTGGATACCGTCTAACAGACACCCCCTGTCCACGTGGGCACAGAGAGGCACAGGGAGTGAGAGATGAGAGCCCGTGCAACCGCCGGTGTGGCACAAAACTCGCTCACAACCCTGACCGGCTGAGAGGCCCCTTTTTTAGTATCACCAGTGAAACAGAAATCTGCCAGCCTACCAGTTCCTTGTTAAATATAATCTCAGTCCATTAATGAGATTATATTGGTCCAGAAATCAGCCCCGGTAGCGTGTAATGTAAAACTGAGAACCTGGCTGTATGGGTTCGTGGAACGAGATAAGAGAGCAGCTCAATATTAGACTGAATATTTAATTGCCTTAAGGGAACACTGCATACAGTAAATACAGATATATAAGTCAAAAATGCATTTACAGTTGTGGATTACAGACAATATATACAGACAAGGTCAGTTGCCTGGTGTTAGTTCTTAGTGCCACATGGGGGTGTGTGATGTCAGTAAATTCCTGGTTTCTCCTGATATACCTACTGCGGTATATACTCCCACAGTAGACAACTCATAGCTGCTGCTCAGCACAATAATTTAACCCAGCTGGTCACACCCCCTCACACCCCTTTATGCCCTGGGATGGTCTGATGCCCTCCTCCCTTGGGCCGAGTGGTTTTGACCTCATAAACTAAGATGGGTCATAATTTCGCCCAGGAATGTCACAGACAAGTGGCGCTGATACCAACGGACTTGGCTGGGTTCCTAGGGGCCATTCTCTGTACCTCCCCACCCCTGGGTCCGAAAAAGAAAGGAGACACACGAGGGAAAGTATCTTTGTTCTCGAATTCTCAAATATGGGACCGGTATGTGGGTGTGACGTGTAGAACTTCCATAATTCTTTATGAATTACCGGCCCCAGACTGACTTGCGCAGCCTTTTGATCAGCCTCACAACTCTGACTAGCTGGAGGAGTTGTTCCTTGGGGCTCCATGAAGTCTGGTAGAACATGTAAAAGGAATAATGAAAGACCTTTGTCCCCAGACCTAAACCCTATTGAGCATCTGTGGGGCATCCGCAAACAGAATGTGGAGGAGTGCAAGGTCTCTAACATCCACTAGCTCCGTGATGTCGTCATGGAGGACTGGAAGAGGATTTCAGTGGCTGCAACATGTGACGCTCTAGTGCCCTCCATGCCCAAGAGACTTAAGGCAATGCAGGAAAATAATGGTAGCCACACGAAATATTGACACTTTGCCCATTTTCATTTAGGGGTGTACTCACTTTTGTTGCCAGCGGTTTAGACATTGATGGCTGTGTGTTGAGTTATTTTGTCATATGTCATAGCTTCAGTGTTGTCCCATGAAAAGATATAATATTTACAAAGCTGTGCTTGCACCACTTACAGTGGGAGCCGACTGTAATGTGTAGGCAGACTTCCACGGCAGTGGCTGGGATCAGAGGGTAGCACAGGTCTAAGCCTTTTGAGCCCCATAGATGCCATGGGTGGTTGACAGAAGATGAGGTCAATACCCCACAATGCAATTGCAGAACGCTGATGACTGCCATAGTAAAAAGCAAGTATCTACAGATACTAGATAGCCCTAAAAAAAGATTTCTACCCTAAAACGCATTGTGGCTGCTGACATATTGTAAGGGACCGGTCAGGGACACACACCAAGACACAGACAAGTGAGGCCCTGACACTGGTCCCAGCCCCTGTCCCTGCCTTTTGGGGAACCCGACTCCTTAACAGGCCGGCCCCAACCAGAAGACTCAAGGCTACACTGAGCAGAGTGCACAGACAGAGACAAACAAACAAACAAAGAACACAAAAGCCGTAGTGGGACGGTCCGAGTCAGTAACTGGGCGGGCAGCGCAGTACAAAGTCGTGAGGCAAAAGGGAGAAACGGGGTACAAGCCAAAGGTCAGGTAACAGCCGGGAGACGCAGTACAGATACAGGAGGCAGAAGGATAGTCAGAAGCAAAGCCAAAGGTCAGGTAACAATAAAGAGGAGCAGGCAAACCACAGGCATACTACAGGGAGCAAATACCTATAGCAGGCAAGGGGAAGAGGTATAACAGCCCTTAAATACCTGCCAGAAACCAAAAGGGTGAAGGTAATAGGTGGAAGTAACAGAAGACCTGATAGGAGCAAAGGGCTGTCAATAAACAGAAACAAACAAGGAGCAAGCTTAACCAGTGGAGTGCTAGAAGATTCCTGACCATGGGCGTTGGCCAGGAATCATTCATGAATGCAGGGAGGAAGACCAAGTTCACACTAGAAAATACAAAGTAAGGCGTTATGTCAGAAACCATGGTTTTCGCCGCAACATCTGAGGCCGGCGACCAGAGCCAAAAGCCGGGGGGGGGGGGGGGGTGTCCAGCACAATCATGACACATATGCTTTAGGATTTGCCTTTTTGTTCTTAACATTGTCCAATGTCTATATATGATAATCTAAAGAGGGTTAACTTCTTGACTGCGCAGCAAAGTAGATAAATAAGATGGCCTTGTTAACTCTGCACGTGGGATAGAAGGGCAAAGTGAGACCAATGGAAGAAAGTGACTTGACCTTCAAAGGAAAACAGGACTGTAGGTGCAGTGAACATCATTAACAAGCCGTCGGTTCACAGGGGGAAAAATCATTAAAACCCCCCGCTTTCCCTATTAAAACGGGATTGATGAAAGCAATCTGCAAAAGGGGTTTTTTAAAAAAGATTGGGGGGAATTTCTTTCAAAAACCTTTCTATACATTTTCCCCCAAAAAACAGTAATCTTTGATGTTCCCCTTAAAAATTTAAACACAATCATGCAAAATTTTTTGCAAACGTTTTTTTGAAGGATGTTAAAGCTCTTGCCTTGTGATGTTCTGTTTTTATTTGGTCCAAAACTTGGGAAAGGAGACACTTTTGAAGAACTAGTTTCAATAAAAATAAATCGCAAACGTTTTTAAAATTTTTTTAAAAAAACAACATGAGGTACACCTGCTTCATATCCCCTGACATAGATAATCTTAGAGACTGTAGTAAAAAAACAAGGGGGAAAAATTTCCCCAGGGTGTCCCAAAGGGAATTAAAAAACCCCTATTAAAGGGAACCTGTCAAGTGGTTTTTTGCTCCTCCCGTTTTGAGAGCAAAGGGTGTTTAGGAGGAAGAACTGAAAACCCCTTTTTTATTTAGGGTTAATCAAAGAAAACTCAGTTTTCTCTCCCTATCATAAAACCATATCACAGAGCTCAGCTTCTCTTCTCTAAACATATTTAAACCCCATAAACCCCAGAGCCAAACTTTTCCTTTCTATCATATAACCCTAATATATCCCCAGAGGCCCCAGCTCCTCTCCTCTTCCCTATAACCCCAAAATATCCCCAGAGCACACTTCTCTCCTCCCATTCCCTAAAACCCCATAAATCACAGAGCTCAGCCCTTTTTCCTTCCCCCTATCAATAACCCCCATACATCCAAAAGCTCAGCTCCTCTCCTCCCTTTTTTTATAAACCCCATATATCACAGAGCTTTACTTTCTTTTTCCCCAAACAAATAACCCCTATAAATCACCCGGCTCACTTCTCTCCTCTATCATATAACCCCCGTACATCACAGAACTCAACTCCCCTCCCTTTCAAAAACCCTATATAATTTACAAGCTCACTTTTCCCCCTCTACAAAAAGCCATTTTTACACAAACTCCCTTCAGTTTCCCTTTTTTCATATAACCCCATACATCAAAGAGCTTAGCGTTCTATCATATCCCTAAAATCACGAGCCACTCCCCCTCTACAAAACTTATAACACGGTTAACTTCTCTTCGTAAACCAATTTTAAAAACGACTCAGTCCTCCCCTCTATCATATATCCCTATACATCACAGAGGGAAACTTCACTCCCTCTTTCTATAAACCCCCAGAGCTAGCTTCTTCCATACCATTTAATTTTTACAGAGCCAGTTTTTTTTCCCTTATCACATCCTGCTTTTTAGAAAAGGGCAAATAAGCATACAGGTTTTTTTTTTTAACATTTTTGGATTCATTATCTTACAAAATTGAAGTCAAATGCCATATTGAGAATCAGCATACAAATAGGGTCACATGTATGAAATTGTTTAGGTCTAAAACTCACTATTTTGCCCATAGAAACCTATGGGCAAAAAATTGAGTTTTAGACCAAAACAGGTTCATACATGTGGCCCATAGTGTTCGGCATTGTTTTCTTTGCATACGATAAAAGTACCTTTCCTTACCAAAACTTTGAATACCCATTATAGTTCCTGCCTGTCTGGAGTGTCCAAGACTGGCTAGTTACAAGGAAACTAATCTTTACAGTGATGTTTCTTCTAATATCACATCTGTCACGGTTCACGCCGCGGTTCGCTGCCTTTGGCCGTCGGCGTGTCGTGCCTTCCTGTGCTTACCTGTCCTCTCCTGTTCTGTTGCTTCCTGGCGCCTGGGGTGTCTCTGTTCCCTTAGGGCAAAGCGCGCTGCAGTTTCCTGTCTTTTATAGGTTACTTGTCTCCGTCTACTTCCTCTTTACCTCTGACCCCTGCCTATAAGAGGAGGTTCCTGCCTCTGCTCTGGGTCAGTTCATTGCAGTCTGTTGCTGTCTCAGCTGCCTTCCATCTTGAGCGCCTGCCAGCATCTCAGGTCCTGCTGTTTGGAGAACTTTTAAACCCCCGAGATGCGGGTCCAGTGTCTTTGTCATCTGAGCTCCCGTCCGTCCGTCCCTCCCCTCGTGTCTGTGTCTCCTGTATCCTGCCGTGGTTCCTGTCCTGTAAGTGCTCTCCTGTTCCTTTCCGTGTTCCCTGGTCTGTACCTGATGTGTTACTCGTCCAGTTCCTGCCGTTTTCCTGTGGTGCTATGTGTACGTTTAACCCTCCTGTATCCTGCTGTATGTGTTCCTGTATTCCACCACCTGGATTCCTGTCTTGCACCCCGGCTGTCACCGCAGGTAGCCACGTCAGGAGTAGCGACCTGGGGGTCCCGCAGCCAATCCATTCCCGCTTTGCGGCGGGCTCTGGTGAAGGCCAGGGGGCCCCCTTTGACCCCCGCTCCCTGGCGTGGTCCTCCAGCTACCACCTCGCCTGTGGTGATCACAGAGGATCCACACCCGGATGTCAGCGGTCGGCGCCTCGGCATACGTCTGTCAGCGCCGTCCCGTTACAACATCATTCTGATTTATATCTTAGTATATTTTTATAGGGGTCAGAGCTCCACTTTTCTGATTCTAAGATTGGGATGGGACAGGCCGTAACACCTTCACATGAACAACGTTTTGTTGTGAAGATACAGGACATTAGGTCACAGTCTTAAATCTATTGTAGTTGGTTGCTTTGGGCAAGCAAAATACTGTATATTGCCTACAGTAAAGTAGGAACAAAGATTTATTTCCCAAACACTGCAAAGCCTAATGACTCTGTTACAGATATGTCACTCTATATCAAATGACTGCAGTCTTTTTTCTGTTTGGTGCCCCCTTCTTCTACAAACAATGCCCTCCACTCTGCATTTGATATTATTAGATCCTTAACAACAGGCCATACATAGAGATTTCAGAGAGCTATAGAAAACTTTACAAAGATGCCCCCTTCCACATGGGGATCTCCATAAAATCCCCACCTTTTTTGGGGGGATAATTGTTTAAAAACCTTAAAAGGTTGTCTCCTACAAAGCTTGCTTTTCATTTTTAAAGATCTTGAAAAAAAAGTCACTTTGCAATAAGGGCCCCATTAACGGGGTCCTACCATTTCTGAGATATCCCCTCTTGTATGGCTGCATCAGCCCCCGGGGCCCTAAGCACAACCTTTCATCTCTCCGGGAAAGGCTGCCAGCACCGGGTTTTGCTATAGCAAAACAAAACCTGGCTTCTACTGCAGCCTAGTGGAAGCCAGTAAACACGCCGCTAAATTCAAAGTGAAACCAAGAAAACAGGACTGAAGTAAGATGAATCAATGTAGTGAGACAACCCCCTTAAAGGGACACTATAATAAAAAAAAATTCTTTTCACATATTAACAACAGTATGCGATTATTATATGGATTTTTTTCAATTGAGTGGTTTGTGAGCGCTGGTAGCAAAGAAGGGAGAGGATTCCTTGATGGTTCTTCTTCATGGTCGGACTTGGGCAAAAAAAAAAAAAAAACAAAAAAAAATTAAAAAATAAAATTAATGTTAAAAAAAAAAAAAAAAAAAAAAAAAAATGGGGAAAAATTTTAGAGGCTAATTGAGTAATTTGAGGTGAGCTTTCGAGATACTAGCCTCTTTTTCAGACTGATGTTTTACTGAATACTTTTGCACAAAAAACATGAAATACTTCATACATAGTGACATAGCTACATGTCACACTATGTATGAACTGTGAAGGTCACAAATCACTACCTGATAGCAATCAGTGTTAGCATGAAAGCCAGTGTTAAAGGGGGGTTTTCCCCCCTACATTTGTTTTACTTACCTCATCCCCTTTTTTTTGGTTTCACTTTTAATTTAGGGGGATGTTTAATGGCTTTCCCCTAGGTGCAGTTGAAGCCAGGTCTGAAACTATACAACCAGGCTGGCGCCTATCAGGAGAGATCAAAAAAGGTCGTAGCTATAGCGCCTGAGGAGCTGAGCAGGGCCCAACAAAGGGGGTATGTCGAATAATAGGGCAAGTTAAAGACAGAATTCAAAGTGACTTGCTTTTGCAGGGTCTTTAACATAAAAAAAGTGACCTTGTATGAGAAAAACCCTTTAATGATCCTCCGTCAGACCCAAAGTTTTTTCCCGATTGTTTATTTCTTGACCCGTTTAAATAACTTCTCGACTTTATATTGCATTTTGTTATTTTCATAGATAATAAGAATCCTTGTATGGTCCCCTGTCTTATGTATGTATATAAACAAAAGTATGTGAATTTTTTATTTTTCTTGTATAACACCATGTCTGAAGAAGGGAGCTAGTACTCTTGAAAGCTCACCGTCAAATATATTCAGTTATCCTCTAAAAGGTATCGCCTGATTTCCTCGCTATTCTACCACTTTCTATATCTAACAAGGTACAACATTATACTACTGCTATTTGTAATGAGACTGAAAAAAGAGATAAGCAGCAACGTAGTCAGTGAAGATTCGTCTGCCTCCATTCAGATAGTTTTTTATCTCTGTTATTAAGAGCACAGCTAGAAACGGACGAGATATATATGTCATAATTTATTTGCAAATGATTGCTGAAATAAAAAAAAACAATACTGCCAAAAATCCTAAAACAAAAAATTGTTTCCCAGGAACAACTTGATATTTAACACTATGTAACTCCTTCCTGAATGAAAAAATGACTCTTATTAGTTGTCCATCTAACTACCTGTCCCTTGTAGAGAAGTGGACTGGGGAAAATGGTTCTTCTTTGTATGCTAAAATATAGAGCCTATGAAGAAGGGCAGCCTTTTAACACAGCTCTCCATTCTATAGGGAAAAGTTGAGCGGAATCTCTACATCGGGGCGTCATGGCTCTACTTTCAGTGCGTAAACTTTCGAAATCCAGTCTCAGTGACCATGGAGTCCAGTCTCATTACAGACCTAACGATAACTTGACGATAATTTAGATTAGGTTTTTGGAGAACAATTAAGAAATCTATAACCAATAGGACGTTATGGAGTATGGAACCCACACCTGGACCGGTATAGAAGGACATGGACTTGGTCTTGGGAATATGATTCAGATACTCATAAAAAAGATAGTAAAGTTTCTAGAAATGGGGTTCTGGTAGGTCGTTTTTGTGCTGATATTTGGCTTTGAAGGTAGAACCTATGACTGGAATATTTGTAGTCTTAGTTATTAATGTTCACCGAGACACAGTTTTTCCACAGTTAGCCATCTGAATGTTATAACCTCAAACATCTATAAATTGTACAGTTAAGCAGCTCGGTTGTAAGATTTGGTATCCTACTAATATAATTAAACAAATAATTTTTAACTTATATTAAACGACTTTAAAAACATTTTTTGGAGAAAAGTCAGACCAAAGAAAATGTCAGTTGTTATGGAAACGCAGTAGGTCTCATTATAAGCTGTAGCACACATTACTTAGTGTTCACTGTGACACGGGTCATGGCAGCACTCCAAAGTCTGAGGCTATAATTCAAGCATCCTGTGACTACCAAAAGAACCAGCACACACCTGTCTACAGAATTCCGGGCCAAGGTAAGCATTTAAAGTACTGTGGAAGAAACCAATGATTGCTTGTGATTGCCATATTATGCTTGAGATGTAATGTCTCTTGGTTAACCTGACACCGCATGCTCATGCCAGAAACTGGAACCTGCAATAAACGAAAATCACTCCTGCAGCGCTGTTGACATCGGTAACAAGTGTGATCACTTCCCAATCTCCACGTAACTTACGTCCAGAATGAATTCATTTATAAGGCTTGTCGTTATTCCATTGTTATGCTTCATCATTGTATAATAAAGAACTGTGCTACTTTGTAATGTTTGAATTCTCCAAGATTTTTTAAGATCTCTGTTTGATGTCAGTGAATGGAAACATGGAACTTAAATTCATATTCAGCTGACACAGGTGCATGGCCTGTAAGGCTGGGTACAGCATTGTATTTAATTTTTTTATTTTTTGAATGCGTGTTATAAAAGGGTGTTTTTCTGACCATGGCTGAACTTGCCGTTTCACAGAGCCACAGCCAGTTTCAGGCAGTCCTACCGTTTTTAAACTGGTGGGTTGGTTTCCTATACAAGTAGATTGACATCAGTTTCCTGCTAATTCTTGCAAAGCAAGATACCTGTTGATTATGAGCACAGAAGGTTTATAAACTGTGATGCACAAGACTTCAAAGCTCTAATGGGTTAAAGCTTGTCAGTAAAATAGATAAACAAACTCCTATTTTACTGATAAGACTCAGCAGGTATGACCTCACCAGGTCGGAATAGAGTGAATAATGGAGAGATGATAGCGAGGAGATAGGTATTTTTGTACTTGAGACTTCCACTAAAAATCAATGTCGAGTTCCGACCACACTCGTCTTTACTCAAAACAGAAAGGTTTGGGGGCTTGTCCCATAGATGAAAACTGCACCTTTTACGTAGTGATGGCTTATCCTATTGATACGCCATCAACTCTTTTAACTATGAACCGCATGCGTTTTTGATGTATTTTTAACAGATCACACAACGCAAAAAACACAACATGTGAAACTAGCCTTAAAAGTGCCAGAGCTCCCTCTTGTAACAAGCCTTGTGCTTGTATGTGCAGGACATGATCAGGACAGGTTCCCACCTCTGAATGGAAAGAAGAACTCTGTGTAATACTTCATTATAAAGCCAGTGAAGAAGACCTCTCATCTCTCCTGATATGTCTTTTTTTTTTTTTTTATAAGGCTTTATTTTAGAATTTTCCAAATAGACACAAAAAGACAAAAACCAACATTCTCACATGTTCTACAGAGGCATTACAAGTACTTCAAAGTTTTAGAGAAGTATACAATTTCCAAAGGAGGAATCGGCAATAAGCAACTATAATATATACATTCAGCTGTGTCCAGATAATGATTCCGGAGTATAACATTCGAATAGAATTTCAAAAACGTTTCAGTAGTATATTTATATATACTTTAAACACGTAAAAAAGCGCAATTACAAAAAGCAATAGAAGTCGCCCATCAATTGTAGTATTCTCCTCAAGTGCTTTCAGTCATGCCATGCCTCTATGTCATACATTCACACCATCACAATCAATCTTCATTCACACTTGTCGGTCGGTCTCTGGCCCCCCCTTCCTCCTGATATGTCTAAGCAGATACAGTACTCCCTCAACATTAAATATAAATTCGGTTGGCACGACCATTGTATGTTGAGTCCATAACTCTATGGAAAACTAGTCATTGGTTCTGAAGCCCCAAGATATCACCAACATAGTACAAAATGAAGATGAAAGAAAATTAAGCAGACGACTAATCCAGATAAAGCAAGTCCTTACATAGAACATCAGAAAGAGCTGCTAGAAATCACTTTCTGTGTCGAGGATAGGAGCTGCTTTTCGGTCATGTACTGTATACACAATATATATATATATATATAAAAAAGGATACCCCTCACCTGGTACTGAAAAGAGATACTCATCCTACCACATTTAAGAGCAGTACAGAACATGTAGTACCACCCTGTACTGTAGAGAGGTGTTAGTGGACCACCAATCACTGCATGCACTTCACTAATGCATGAAAGAGCAGTACAGGACATGAAGTACTGCACTGTACTGTAGAGAGGTGCTCCTAGACCACCAATAACTGCATGCACTTCACTAATACATGTAAGAGTAGTACAGGACATGTAGTTCTGCACTGTACTGCAGAGAGGTGCTACTAGACCACCAATCACTTCATGCACCTCACTAATACATGTAAGAGCAGTAAAGGATTTGTAGTACCACACTGTACTGCAGAGAGGCGGTACTAGTCCGCCAATCTGTGCATTCACCTCACTAATACATGTAAGAGCAGTACATGATATGTAGTACTGCACTGTACTGTAATGAGGTGCTACTAGACTGCCAATCACTGCATGCACTGCACTAATACATGTAAGAACAGTACAGGACATGTAATACAACACTGTACTGTAGAGAGGCGTTACTAGACCGCCAATCTCTGTACAGGACATGAAGTACTGTACTTTACTGTAGAGAGGTGCTACTAGACCACCAATTAATGCATGCACTGCACTAATACATGTAAGAGCAGTACAGGACATGTAGTGCTGTACTGTACTGTAGAAAGGCCGTACTAGACTGCCAATCACTGTATGCACTTCACTAATACATGTAAGAGCAGTACAGGACCTGTAGTGCTGTACTGTACTGTAGAGAGGCGCTACTAGACCACCAATCACTGCATGCACTTCACTAATACATGTAAGAACTAGTACGGAACATGTAGTACTGTACTGTATTGTAGAGAGATGCTACTAGACCACCAATCACTGCATTCACCAGACTAATACATGTAAGAGCAGTACAGACCATGTAGTACCACACTGTTCTGTAGAGAGGAGCTACTAGACCACCAGTCACTGCATGCACCTCACTAATACATGTAAGAGCAGTACAGGACATGAAGCACCGCGCTGTATCGTAGAGAGGCGCTACTAGACCACCAATCATTGCATGCACCTCACTAATACATGTAAAAGCAGTACAGGACATGTAGTACTGTACTGTACTGTAGAGCAGCGCTACTAGACCACTTATCACTGCATGCCCTCACAATACATGTAAAAGCAGTACAGGACATGTAGTACTGTACTGTACTGTAGAGCAGCGCTACTAGACCACCAATCACTGCATGCACCTCACTAATACATGTAAGAGCAGTATAGAACATGTAGTACTGTACTGTACTGTAGAGCGGCGCTACTAGACCACCAATCACTGGATGCACTGCCCTCATACAAGGGATTTACATGTAAAATGTTGATATCAACTGGTTGGATCTTCCATCAATCACATGAGCCACAGGTCAGCAGTGTTTGTGACATTTTATGTGAGTGTGGTTTCAAGATACAACGTCCCAAGAAAGAGCACTGTATGATGGAAATATCGTATCCTGAGGCCACTGTAATTTGAGGGACAACTGTACATGCATTTGCAGTAAAAAAACAACTCTGGACCATCTCTTCTTAGAAACATGTGTGCTGTTCCTTCTAAATTAACTGTATCTCACCAATTTCCTTGGTCATTAGGATTTGTGTCGGCACAATCACTGCCCAGTCAATTACAATAGTGTCAGGCTGTGTGGGGACATACTCCCGTGACATGGGGAATACTAGGCCCAGTTGTCAATTTACCCATATTTTTTCAGGAGAAATACCAGAAGTGCATAAGGGCCACAGACCTGTCACTAAACTGATCTGTTTTAGAAACAGGAACATCTCTCCTTGAGGAGAGCACCGAACGAACGGCGTGTAGAGATTTGTTTTGCCTTTTTGCACTTTACTAAGCATCTGTATATCACAAGGCATTATGGGAAAGAGGCTGAGAAGCCCAAGCGCCCTCTGTTGGATGTAACAAATCCTCAATTTGCTTTTGACCCACCAGGTCTTGAGAAAGCAAAAAGGATTTTAGCCAAGACAGTATCTCTCATCTGTAGATCTGTTTTAGGAACAGACATTGAGCCTTATTTATCCAAACTGTCTGTTTGTAAAACTGTCTGTGTTGCCCATAGCAACCAATCAGAGCTCAGCTTTCATTTTGCCAGAGCAATAGAAGAAATGAAAGCTGAGCTGTGATTGGTTGCCAGGATCTTACTATAAGACAGTTCTGATAATTCCACTGACTTCTCGGGCCCAGTCTATAATAAAAATCTGAAGCAATGAAATGTGTTTATGGAATGTGTTCAGCTTCAGCTCATACACAGACATAATGTCAGGCTGTAACTATTTACAGCCAATATTCTTGTTGTTGTCTCTAACATAATGGCGTAGTGGCAGCTTGTTGCCTAGCAACAATGGTCTGTTTGTTGAAAGGCAAAATGTTGTTCTCATTGGCTCACAACACTCAAGTTTCTGGCATCACACAGGAGGCGCTTAGCTGTAGTTCAACATGTAGGAGTACATACACAGCCAAGTCATATTATTATGACCACGTCCTACTCTTAAAGCATGCTTGCCAACCCTCCCGGATCGGGCTGGAAACTCGTGCTAATGGGAGACGTCGCCCCCAACCCCCACCCCTACTTGGGCTGTTTAACCTCCCATAGCTGAAGAGCTGCCGGAGGTTCTATGTGTAAGGCTATGTTCTCACGGCGGTAATTACGGGACGTATTTCGCCCCGCAATTACGCCGTGTGAACGGGGACGGGGCGGGAGCGGAGCATAGACATTCATTATTCGCGGCGCGTATACGCCGTGAATAATTGACATGTCACTTCTCTCCCCGCTCGCCGTATTGTGCGAGCAGGGAGAGGAGACGTTATCCATAGTTCTCTATGAGAACTGTGGATTACCGTAATGACTGGGACGTATCTCGCCTTGTATTTCGTGCAGTACGGCGCAAAATACGGGGCGAGATACGTCCCATTTTAAGCCATGTGAACATAGCCTAGGAGACATAAGGGCAGTGTCTCTTCATAGGAAGCTACCAGAGCAAGACGCCCGAGAGAGCACTGCTGGGAAGGGGGCGGGGCATCGCGGGACCTGAGAGCCTCCACTCCCCCCCCTCCCGAGCAGAGAGCAGCATGAAGAGCCAGGATGCTGGCAGCAGGACAGGTGAGTGCAGTACAGGGGGTGTGCAGTGGCTGAGTGTGTGTGCGGAGGAGGGGTGTGTGTGCAGTGGCTGAGTGTGTGTGCGGAGGAGGGGTGTGTGTGTGCAGTGGCTGAGTGTGTGCGGAGGAGGGGTGTGTGTGTGCAGTGGCTGAGTGTGTGTGAGGGGAGGGGTGTGTGTGTGCAGTGGCTGAGTGTGTGCGGAGGAGGGGTGTGTGTGCAGTGGCTGAGTGTGTGTGCGGAGGAGGGGTGTGTGTGTGCAGTGGCTGAGTGTGCGGAGGAGGGGTGTGTGTGCAGTGGCTGAGTGAGTGTGCAGCGGAGGGATGTGTGTGCAATGGCTGAGTGTGTGTGCGGAGGACGGGTGTGTGTGTGTGTGCAGTGGCTGAGTGTCTGTGTCCTGAGGAGCGGTGTGTGCAGTGACTGAGTGTGTGTGCAGAGGAGGGGGGTATGTGTGCAGTGGCTGAGTGTGCGGAGGAGGGGTGTGTGTGCAATGGCTGAGTGTGTGTGCGGAGGACGGGTGTGTGTGTGTGTGTGCAGTGACTGAGTGTGTGTGCCCGGAGGAGCGGTGTGTGCAGTGGCTGAGTGTGTGTGCAGAGGAGGGGGGTGTGTGTGCAGTGGCTGAGTGTGTGTGCAGTGGCTGAGTGTGTGCGGAGGAGGGGTGTGTGTGTGCAGTGGCTGAGTGTGTGCGGAGGAGGGGTGTGTGTGTGCAGTGGCTGAGTGTGTGCGGAGGAGGGGTGTGTGTGTGCAGTGGCTGAGTGTGTGTGCGGAGGAGGGGTGTGTGTGTGTGCAGTGGCTGAGTGTGTGCGGAGGAGGGGTGTGTGTGTGCAGTGGCTGAGTGTGTGTGCGGAGGAGGGGTGTGTGTGTGCAGTGGCTGAGTGTGTGTGCGGAGGAGGGGTGTGTGTGCGGAGGAGGGGTGTGTGTGTGCAGTGGCTGAGTGTGTGTGCGGAGGAGGGGTGTGTGTGTGTGCAGTGGCTGAGTGTGTGTGCGGAGGAGGGGTGTGTGTGTGCAGTGGCTGAGTGTGTGTGGAGGAGGGGTGTGTGTGTGCAGTGGCTGAGTGTGTGTGCGGAGGAGGGGTGTGTGTGTGCAGTGGCTGAGTGTGTGTGCGGAGGAGGGGTGTGTGTGTGCAGTGGCTGAGTGTGTGTGCGGAGGAGGGGTGTGTGTGTGCAGTGGCTGAGTGTGTGCGGAGGAGGGGTGTGTGTGCAGTGGCTGAGTGTGTGTGCGGAGGAGGGGTGTGTGTGTGCAGTGGCTGAGTGTGTGTGCAGTGGCTGGGTGTGTGTGCGGAGGAGGGGTGTGTGTGTGCAGTGGCTGCGTGTGTGTGCGGAGGAGGGGTGTGTGTGTGCAGTGGCTGAGTATGTGTGCAGAGGAGGGGTGTGTGTGTTTAAGTTTGCGGGGGATGGGTGTTTGTGTTTGAATGTGTGGGGGATGGGTGTGCGTGTTTAAGTCTGCGGGGGAGGGGTGTGTGTATTTCAGTGTGTGTGAGAGGGGTGCGTGTGTGTTTGTGTGTGTGGGAGGGGTGTGTGTGTTTAAATGTGCAAGGGGGTAGGATTTGCCCACTTATCTTTTGCCCCTTGCTCCTGTCTCCTGCCCTCTGCGGTCTGTCTCTGGCGTAGGTGACAAGCCACAAGGGGTAGAAGTTGCCCTCTTCTCCCTGTTTCCTGCCTTCTGAGTTCTGTCTTTGGCAGCTGCAGAGGGCAGGAGTTGCCCCCTTGACTCCTATCCCTTGCTCCTGTCTCCCACCCCCTGCGGTCTGTCTTTGGCGGCTGCAGGGGAGCAGGAGAAAGGCCTCAGGGGACAGACTCTTGCGATTATAGCCTATTCAGTATCCAGGAAAGCTGGGTGACACTCCATCCCCCAAAGGTGGCACCCAGTATTCTTATCATGGAAAGCTGGATGTTACCTGTGGGCAATGGATGTCACCCAGCTTTCCTGGATGCTGAGTAGGGTATCCACCCTATATGTATTTGTGTAATGTTTGTTTATTTACAGGTTCCCATTTGGACTACGTCGGATTCGGTGGACTACGTCGGATCAACCTTAGATCTATTTTTTTCAAATAAAATGGTCAAAGAGGGCTGGTGTTGGGGAGTGTTTATTTAAATAAAAAAAATTTGTGAAATTTGTGTGTGTGTCTTTTTTTCATATAATTCCAGTGATATTAGTTGGAGGTATGTGACAGCCTTTTCATTACTATTGCTTGGGCTTGGTGTCAGCCAGTGGTGTTTCTTGTTGCCCAAGACTGACACTAACCCTGTTTCACTATTATAACAGTAGCCAATGCACCAGGGGTACTGGGAATAGCCAGTAACCGTCAGAAACAAACCCTCTAATGTGATGGCCCGCTTCTGGAGCAGCTGCAAGCTGGTATTTTTACAATGTGAAGGGACCAGTATCAATGGTTCTTCCCATTCTAATAGTATCAGGCTGCAGCTGTCGGTTTTACCTTGGCTGGTTATGGAAAATGGGGGAGAACTGCACCTGTTTTTTTTTCTGAAAATGTATTTATTTAATGAGAATCTGCACAGTGGGTATCCACTGTAATGATTATAGGAGTTTACCACTTTAGGATTCTCAATATATAAATTATTTTTGAAAAAAAAAAAAAAAGATGTGGGGGCCCCTCCATTTTCCATAAGCAGTCAATGTAAAACCGACAGCTGAAGCCTGATACTATTCTGGATTTTAGTTGGTGTTCATGATAATGTGACTTGACTTTGTATTACAACAAAATTATGGAGTTTATATACACATATAAATAACCTAGAGCCTGGTGCGTAGCTAAGGGCTCATGGGCCCAGATGCAAGAGGTCAACTTGGGCCCCCCCCTCCTCCTGTTCGCAATGTTTAAGGGTCGGACTTGGACCTTGGATCAGACATTGACAATATATCCTACTGATATGCCTTCGATGTCTGTAGTGAGAAATCCCCTTTATTTTTTGAACAATGAAGGTGGCGCTAAAATAGGTGTCATGGCGGCCGCGGGCGCCGCTGCCCCTGCAGCCATTCCCCTGCCTGCTGAGGGCCCGGCGCGGGCATCGCGGTCACCCGCGATCGCCCCCGTCCCCACGCCGGCTCTCTTACCTGGCCGCGCTCCGGTGCACGCCGCTCCTGTCCGTCCCGGCCGTCGTGCGCATGCCCGCCCCCTAGCATGCGCGCGCAATGGCTGGTCTAGATTTAAAGGGCCAGTGTCCCGGTAATTGGCTTAGTGCCGGGCAGTGGTCCTATATAAGGGTTACGACCCCAGCACTCGGTGCCAGATCGTTGGTGTGCGTTAATGAGCTTAAAGTGTCTTTAGTGGAGCTAAATTTGCTCTAAGTGGCAAAAATGCTTACACCAGTAAATTAATAAAAAGTGATTTCTGATTATTATCAGACTATATACAATTAAATTATTTAAATGTAATAATACATGTTATCATATAAAATATATGATCCCAAAAATATAAAAAATATCTCCTATAAAATGTATTTAAATTTAATAGAATCTAAAATTAATTTTACATTAAATAACCCACTGATGATGTTGTTCAGATTTTACAATTTTGAATTTTTACTACATTAAATTTTAAATTTATTTTGCTGCTCTCACCCTTTATTCTACATACAGCAAGAGCCAGCACACCACAGGTATGGCTGGGACCTGTGGTCCATGAGGCAAGATCAGCACCATAGTTTCTATTCACTGACATGCTATTCTAATGACTTTTATTTCCAGCCTATCTATAGCCTTTATACATGTTAGGCGCATTACTAATGCGCCTAAGATTCATAATGTGCCTAATATATAGGCGAGGAGCGTCGAACTTTAGACAAAAACAACTTTCATACATTCAGGTGCATTATACACTGAAATCGAGACTCGACAATTCTCTTTGAAGCACCTTCCTTCATTCTTGTCTCGTTAGGTGTTACTTCTCAGCAGAGGCAGTAGGTGTAAGAATGGATTCACACGATGTTTCTGCATACATTCGTGGTGTCCGTTGGGGTTCCAGGAATAAAAGGAACCGGAGGGACACTGTAATGCAGCTGCGGCAGCCTCATAGGGGTAAATGGAGAAACATAGCCGAGAGTGGGCTATGTTTCGCATTGTTTGCTGGTGCATATGTTCATTTTAAGGCATGCAATAGCAAAGTCAACTACGCTATTGTGTCCCACAACATAAAGCATGCTCCAGCAAACAATGCAAAACAGCCCAGGCGCGGCTACGTTTCTCCATTTACTCCCGTGAGGCCGCAGCAGCTGTATTACAGTGTCCCTCAGGGCTCATTTTATTCCTGGAACTCTAACAGATACCATGTATGTATGCAGAAAAGCAGTGTGAGCCTACCCTTACTTCAAAAATATAAGGCACTACGTAATACCTAGTGCCTTATACCTGAAAAGTAACACCTAGTGCTTCATTTGTAATACTATAGTGCTATAAATGTGTGCTGCAGGATGAAGAAGATCATCTCCAATGAGCACTTCCTCTTCCTCCCCCCCACGCTGCATGTATTGATGGGCAGTGGGTGGGCTGCCAAGTCTTCATGTGCTCCAGGCAGACCCAAACCCTGCAACCCATCTGCTCTACCCTCCTGTTCAGGCTCCACCCCTCCCATTCAGACTCCGCCCTTGGTGCCTCCACCAATAGTGAATCTGTATGGCTGGGTTACAGAGAACTAGCAATACAGACTCCGTATATACATGAGAGGGGGGAGAAGGCACAGGCTTGTTTTTCCCCTCATGCTGAAGCCATGCCCTCTCCCACTCTCCTCACTAACACTGCCGGCATGCTGAATTGAAAAGGTGCGTGCCGATGCTACAGTGAAACTTCGTATTACTGGGTCTCTGTGAACTAGCGATACGTACAGCAGCTAGAGGAGTGTGGTGAAGGGGTCTGCAGGGTCCCCCTGGCTCAGGGGCCAGGTCACAGGTGCAACCGCTGCAGCTACGCCACTGCCTGAAGCTTATAAATAGTACTGCAGTTCTTAGGCTAAGAATATTAACATCTTCTTGTAAAAGTAATGTAACATCAGAAAATAGCATGTTATTTAAACCGTGTTTTTATTTTTTTGTATGATAAACTTACTTTTTTTTAATTTCATGTGGTTATAAATATAAAAAAATCTTAAAAAATATTCCACTTGTCACAATGAGAATTAGAGCAGATACAAAACGATGATGCTTCCTGTTTCTGGTAACTTTGCTGTATAGATTAGGAAGACATGAGCAGAGTCATCTCATTATCATTAGAGGTAGGCATATTTGCCAACTCTCCCAATTCTTCCCAGAGTCTTGTGAAAGGGGCAGGGTTTATGCAAATTATGCCCAAAAGTAATCACTTTGGGGGTGATTATAGGCAGGTTGGGGGCATTCCTGGGTTGGGATTGAAATATTCCAGGTAAGTGTTCTAAATGATAGGCAAGTATGGAGTGTGGACAGATTCATAACAGCTGCATTGCAATGGTGGAGGCCTAGATAAAGCAGATAAGCAACACTACACTGTGCTCGCAGTTAAGGTTTTGTCACTCCCCTGGCTCTGGTGGATTAGCCTTGGGCATGACTATAGCCACAACCAGGGGTGTAACTAGGGAAACCTGGGCCCCAAAGTAAACTTTTGAAATAGAGCAGTCACAGCAGCAAGTAACAATAACCTCCAACAAATGAATGAGTGCACGCCAAATTGACCAGGATCCAGGTCAAACCATAAGTAATTCAAAAAAGTAGAAAAGGCAGCACTTTCAAAAAAGAGAGAGATTTATTGACCCATCACAGCAACGTTTCAGCCCTCACCAGGGCTTGAAAAAAAAACTTGAAAAAACTTTTGGTTGCCCCCTCCCCCCCCCCCTCCCACCCCGCTTCCCCAACCACGAACATTTACCGGGACCTCTAAAGTAATGCAGTTAATAGATAATACAAGGAGTGATTACCTCACCATAGATATCACCATCATACTGCTACCAAAAATATGCCACTATATCCAGACCAACATTACCAATAACGCTACTACATATGGACCGGATTAGACTGCCAGAACAAGACCACAAATTTCCACCACATCGTGACTAATACCCCTATATTATTAATGAATAAAGACCAATATTACTGCCATATAGTGGTAGATTCCAGTGTACACAGGTGCCCTACAAACTGTATGTAACCTCCATACAGTGATCATAAGTGATTACAGTGCAGTTACATCTTGTGACTCACAGGTGATGTTTCTCTACCGAATCGTTGACTTTCCCTTGTGTTCTGCATCCAGTCCCGTCCGTCATGACAACTTGTCTCGGCCACTCGTCCTTGCAGATTTGGACACAAATATCTTAGAATTCTCACTTTTTCAGCACCTCACTCCCTGCCCCCCACCTCTGTACAAATATCCCAGGTGTGGGAGAGCGGGTACAGGCCATAGCTTAACGGTCCAGTCTCCTAGAGTGGAGGAACAGAGGATTCACTCCCTGGAGATTGTGTTACAGCTATGGCCTGTACCCCACTGAATCAAATAAGCAGGTAGACCCTCATTAGATAGATTTGTAGGCCCTAGGTCGGTAGGTTAGTAGACTTGAGGTAGGTAGGTAGTACATAGGCCCCAGGTAGGTAGGTATGCAGTAGGTGGACCACAGGTAGGCTGTAGGTGGGCCCCAGGTAGCTAGGCTATAGGTGGGGCCCACATAGGTAGATAGGTAAATAGGCTATAGGGGGACCAAAATAGGGAGGCAGACTTTAGGTAGGCTATAGGGGCCATATAGGTAGGCATGTAGAGTTTAGGTAGCTATAGGGGGCTAAATAGGTAGACAGAGAGGGTTTAGGTAACTTTAGCCAGCCATACAGGTAGACAGGGGTTAGGTGGGCTTTAGGGGCCATATAGGTAAGTAGGCAGGGTTTAGGTAGCTATAGGGTCCCCATATAAGTAGACAGGAAGGTTTTAGTGGGCAATATAGGTTGACAAGCTTTAGGGAGGCTATAGGGGCTATACAAGCAGACTTTAGGGGGGCTATAGGGCTAAATAGACAAGCTTAGGGGGATTACATAGGCAGGCTTAGGGGGGCAACATAGGCAGGCTTGGGGGGTTATATAAGCAGGCTGGGGGACTATATAGGCAGGCAGGGCTATATAGGCGATCAGGGTGGGGTATATAGGCAGGCAGTGGTATATAGACAGGCAGGAGTATATAGACAGGCAGGAGTATATAGACACTCAGGGGTATATAGACAGGCAGTGGTATATAGGCTGGCAGTGGTACATAGACAGGCAGTGGTATATAGGCAGGCAAGGGTATATAGACAGGCAGGGGTATATAGACAGGCAGGGGTATAAAGGCAGGCAGGGGTATATAGACAGGCAGCGGTATATAGGCAGGCAGGTTGGCTATACAGGCAGGGGTATATAGACAGGCAGTTGGGCTATACAGGCAGGTGTATATAGACACTCAGGGGTATATAGACAGGCAGTGGTATATAGGCTGGCAGTGGCACATAGACAGGCAGTGGTATATAGGCAGGCAAGGGTATATAGACAGGCAGGGGTATATAGACAGGCAGGGGTATAAAGGCAGGCAGGGGCATATAGACAGGCAGGTTGGCTATACAGGCAGGGGTATATAGACAGGCAGATGGGCTATACAGGCAGGGGTATATAGACAGGCAGGTGGGCTATGCAGGTAAAATAAGAAATAGTTTACTTACCTCCGTCCACGCTCCTTTGATGCGCTGTACCGTGCTCCGGCCGCTGGGTGGGCGGTGCGATCATGTGACGTACTGGCGCCGCCCATGTGATCACTGAGAGCCGGCGGGGCAGAGCTACCTCTGAACACTCGTGCCGGAGGGCCCGGGTGTTCAGAGGTGGGATGCGCCGGGCCCCTCAGCGCCCGCTGCAGTGAACTGTTAAGTTCACTGCCGGCCGGCCATGGAGCGGCATTACCGGGGTAGCAGACGTGGTAGTGGCTGCCCCGGGCCCCTTAAGAGCACGGGCCCAGGGGCAGCTGCTAGATCTGCTACCCCGGTAGTTACGCCCCTGGCCACAACTGCTACTATGGGTGCGGAAGGGGTTATTAAGTGGTGTTGGGTTATATAGCACTAGTATGTAGATTCTCTGGTATATGGCGCTATTATTTATACCTTTAGTTATTGCTCCGTGTGCTGCTGTTTCACTTTTTTGTCAGTAGGGTGTGGGGGGTGGCTTTCATGTTGCTGTGGGATCCATTTAATTTCATCCTGATTACGCTCCTGGGACTGGCTTTACTAAATCAGTTCCTGGACACTTTAAAAGTCTATGACACTTCTGTCATTTCACTTCCATTTATTTCAACTGCCATAAAGAATACATGCCCTAATGTATGGTCCCTTCTGCCCCAGGAAAGAATAAAGATTGCGAAACACACAGGAACACACTTTATCTACACAAAATCTGATTACTGGATCTATACTTAATTAAGTGGTAATAACGCTGGAAATGCTGTGGTTTATTTCAAATGTATACCTTCATACAAAAGCTGAATGGCCATAATACAAACTGGATTGTGCTTACTAAATATCATAATGGCCACACATGGCTTGTCAACAGGAAATGATCTTCTTCTTCACTTTGTGCTTCATCTAATGTGTATAATGACACTAATTTATTATACCGAGGAGCTCGGAAGGAAATGCTGCTACATACAATAAACAGTCTACAGGGAGATGAAGCCACAAGGAGGTCCTACAGGGACTATGCTTTTAATATTACAGTCTACAAATGTATAACATGAACTGACTGATAGATATAACATATTTGTAGATATTAAACACTACATCTCTACATGACTATATATGTTTCCGGGTTCCAACACTTGACGTATTACAAAGGTGTTTGGTATAGATTGTACCATACATAGGCACCATACAATGAAGTTCCTACAGCTGCATAATATAGAACCAGAGGGACTAAGAGTGTTGCTATATGGGCTCTGGGCTCATGACTTTGTACTGTTATAATTATATCAAGATAAGCCTGAAATTGAGTTCATTGTCGTTGCTCTGGTCTAACAGCTATTTACTTTCTAGTTACAAGCCTTCATCTGATTATTACATTTTCCAGAATGATTATAGTTAGCAGAGAGATCTTTCAAGACATTATGTGCAGTTCCAATTTAAACCTCCCATAATGTCTTACAGGTTTTTCATCCCTTTTGGTTCTTTTCACTAGTTCGATTTTTCCAAAAATGTACATATTAACAGCTTTAGTTCTAATACTCTTCTTCAGGCTGGGTGGGGTCTGCCTGTGTAATAGGCTGTCTGTACACATATCCTCATTACTGTCCTGGTTAAAATGGGCGATTTATTAGAGATGATACTGTGGCAATTTGCACAGCAAAAAATGATCAACATTGGTTGGGAGAGCATGTTCAAGACTTACAAGTACTATTTTGGCCCCCTAATTCTTCAGACTCAACCCCAAATAATCATCTGTAAGGACCACTTTGCTCATCGTGTTCACTGTTTGGATTCTCCTCCTACACAAACGCACCCTTTAGGCTATGTTCACACGGCTTATTACGGCGCGTATAGTACGCACCACAGTACGCCGGGTGTTTTGGAACCACGCGCTGATCAGCGTGTAATTCCAAAGCACAGGGGGGCTGGCTGGGTGCTGGCCCCATAGACATACATTGTCAGCGGCGCATATTCGCGGCTCACAGTTGACATGTCAATTTTCCCCCCGCACGTACAATACGTAATACGTATTGTTTGTACGGAGGGACAACGCATAATCTATGAGAGCTATGAATTACCATAATTGCGCCGCGCATTTCGCCGTGTATTAAGTGCGTTACGCAGCGAAATACGTGCGCAATTACGCTAGAAAATAAGCTGTGTGAACTTGCCCTTAGCAGATTTGGGATGCTGTTGTCTCCATATCCCTGTGGCAGCCTACCAGAACCTTACTCACTCCCAGCCCAGCTAGCTGCTGTCTGAGCTGCACACAGTGTTTACTCTGGATATTAGCTGCTGGTCCTAATAATGTAATTGGACTGTGTAGAAACATGGAATCATACACTTTTCTAATGAGGCATAACACTATAGACAATTGTTTAATCAGTATACACATAGATCTCCTGAGCTAAACAATGAACTTAACTATTGTTCTTCAGTATATAGGAGAGTCCAACATATGGTTCCCACACCCAACACACGAGCCAAATTATAGGCTCATGGCTTGCATTCTCCTTCAAATCTCTCATTGTCTACATGTTTGGCTTGGGATTGAGTTTACTACTTTCAAGTGCATGGTTCAATGACAATCTATAAAAACCTAGCAAAAGTTGACTTCAGAGCAAGTGATTGTCTTCCATTTCTCATCTACTTACTAAATCAATACAATATCTATAGCTTCCTGCAATATAAACACTCCACTTCCCATTATATGCAGAGAATAAGGCATGTGAGTGCCTCGTAATAATATACTATCTTCAAAAATGTTTTCTTCCCTTTTATTATCCATGAATGCAGATCTTGGCTGGGAATGTTGGGCGCTGCTTATTCCTGATTAATAATCTGATGAGAAGCAAAAAAAAACAGAGTAACTGAGCTGTGAATAAGCCACTTAACACTTGAACCTATAGGATGGTCAGGTGGATGTTCTCTGGAGAGTACCATGGTGGTGATGACTGCGTCCATTACCCGTAATGTGGAAGAAGGCTGTTGATGATATCATCACTCCATCTGTAGATATTTCTCATTGATAATCACTGCGTTCAGTCTGGTTCACTTTGCATTGGTTACATCATACAATGAAGAATTTGTTTTGCTTTGTACTTAATTCAGAAAGGAATGTATTGTCTGACTGAGAACAGTCTATGAACCTTGTTATTATGCAGACTGATGTATAAGCTGAAAATCAATACAGGTATCCCTTTATAGCATATGGCAGACAGGCAGATATATTAATGCATACTCCTGACACATAAGGTATACCGTGCAATATAGGTAGAAACATAGCACATATAAAAGTAAGGTTTATATACCATATCAGATATATATCATTATATGCAATTAAAAGTCACAATATAAAAGTACCAAAATCTTTCACAAACACAAAAATATTGTATCACTGTAATCATTCTCTATGGCATAAACACTGCAAGATCACAAAATAATGCCGGCAGACTATATAAGAATGTTTTTTACATATATAAGTCCATCTATAGGATACAGTTATATAAGTAACTGATACTATATTGTTACATCAAGTTCACCTTAACATGACACAATACAGCACAGGACACACCTGACACAGTATATGACAAATACATTGTAACACACAAATGTCATCCTTGTAGACAAATAAACAATAAAAGAACACAAATATTTTGATATAACAAACACAAATATACACTAATACATAAATAGCATTCAAGTACCGTATGGACAAATGACTAAAACCTAAATTCTGCACACATAGAGACAGTTGAATTGAATGGAGAACTATCGTAATCATTGCAGTGCTCACTATATGTACCATGCCTCTCACCTAGATAGAGTCACTCATTAAATCATGACACATGGCTCTCACAAAAGGGCACTATATTGGCAGCATGTCTTCTAGCATCACAATATACCTTCATTCTATCCATACATCCTGTCCTATGGGTGTGATAGAAAATAATAATACATGTACATGGGTAGACAGTTCAGTGCTTGATGCCAGTCCATGGCTCATTCTGTATCTAGCAGCTTATAGGGTATATAGCTTTAAAAATAGCAGCCAGAACATACCCACAATAATGCCAACACCTTAGCATCATGCTATGAATTTCAGAGCATCAGTTCCCATCATCTGTTTCACAGTGCTGCCACATATAGTCAGATGCCCCCAGCTAGTAGAACAATGTATAATCCCTATACACATACAACAAACTGAGCCAGAGGTTCCCAGTCTTCACTTGCATACAAAGCATTAAGTGATCCATCATGCATCTAGTACAGCTGTGCAATGCACAAATAAGTCAGAAGAGCCCATACCCTGAGTGCTTGGTAGAACTCAGCAGCAGAGGTTACTGGGTGACAGACTATTCCAGGGTGGCAGAGGATGCCCCATGCTCCATCTCTTCTCCACAGACCTGTCTGGACCTTCTTTCCCGGCCATGCACTGCGCTCTGCCAGCTGAGTGTGGGGGCTGCATTGTTTTTAGCCGGCTCTATTACACCTACTACGTTTGTGCCATCTGCTGGCATATAGCTGGTACTGCAGGCTCTCCCCCAAACTGCTATAAACCAGAGATGTTTAACCCTTTCCAAACCATAATGTTGATATCTTTATTTGATATTTTGCCAAAGCCAGTGTTGCAAATTCTTGTTCAGGTAGAGACTTGTCATTAAAGGATAAGGAAAATATACAATTTTATGAGACAATGGGAAGATTTAACCCCTGCTGTGTCCTGTGGCTGTTGGCACAGGAAAGGTCTGGTGGCTGGAGTAAATTTTAAACCAAAAAGATAAGCCACTTAAAAAAGTACCCTTCAATTTTCAGCAAGGACTCATAGTTTCAAGAGACAAATTTTTTCCTAAAATTAAAACGCCTTTTTTTTCCTTTAAAAATTTCCTTTTTGTTTCAATTATTTACAAACATAATTCAATCCAATTTGCCCCCCGGTGATTTATTATGATTTTGGAATGGTAACACCCAAATGACAGATTCAGAATATATTTTATTTCGAGTCAAAAAAATGGACAGATACAGGTTAGACCGGAGCCAAGTTTTACATTTAAATGGGACCTGTGACATCTCGGGCCACATGTATGAAAAGTGTATAGGTGTAAAATTCACTTTGTTGCCCATAGCAACCAATCAGAGCGTCACTTTCATTTCAGATAGTGCTCTGGACAAATGAAAGGGGCGCTTTGATTGGTTGCTATGGGCAACAAAGGGAATTTTAGACCTAGACAGTTTTCATACATGTGGCCCTCCTGTCTGTTTTAGTAAATCCTTGTGTTCCCTGTGAAGTAACAATCCTGGAGCATCTTCTCTTATAACTGGGTTGTGCTGTTCCTTTGTTATTCCTACTAAAATCTGTTACTGAATCTGTCAGATGGGTGTTACCATTCCAGTTTTTCAGGGTTGTGTGTCTCTGCCCACTCTGACTGTCAGCACTGATTGCACAAGAACAGATTGTGCAGGGACACACCTTCAAGTGGTAACACCCAGTTGACCGATTGGTAATTAATTCCTAGAATGAACAACAGAGGAACAGCGCAACACAGAGATATCAGAGAAGATGCTCCGGAATTGTTATTTTTTAAGGAATATTAGTATTTAATAAAACAGATTTGTCAGGAACTTTCATAGGCTTTGCCCACACTGCATTTTCAGCATATATTAGAAGTGTCACACTATGGGCCACAAGTATGAAAACTGTCTAGGTCTAAAATTCACTTTTTTGCCCATAGCAACCAATCAGAGCGCCCCTCTCATTTCATATAGTGCTCTGGAAAAAAAGAAAGGGGCGCTCTGATTGGTTGCTATGGGCAGCAAGGTGAGCTTTACACCTAGACAGTTTTCATACATGTGGCCCTATATGCTTGAACTAGAATAATGAACCCATATACCTGGATGCCTATTTACTGTGTAAACAGCTATTGACACCCATTATAATAATAACAGTTTGTGGGCATACAGTTGTATTGACAAGCTTAGACGACTCATAATGGTATACCAATGTATACTGCACCAAGAGAGCACCCTTATGGCGTTCAGAGGATCTTGGTCCCAATCACAGTTTTACACTCCTAAATATGCTGTATTCATTTCTGGGACATAAAGTGCACAGCGTATTCATCACATTCAGACGTTCCTGTAATCTGTTGTCAATGTGATTACATCTTTCCCTCTGCATGTATACATTTACAGCTCACAGACAAATCAGAGCCTTGTGGGTATAAATAATATATGTTGCCTCTGCTGTGAAGCATAAGGTGTGAAGGGGAGGCGAGATCTACACACATACTTATCATCTATAAATTCACATTTATAGGCATTTCCTCCTCTTTCGGTGCTGACGCTAGCACTGTATTTGAGGAGCAGGATAGAGAGAGATAAATTTAGACAGATCTGTGCAGCACAATGTCTATATGTACCCAGTGCAGATGAATACAGTCAAGGAACTAGATCTGAGCGTGCTCAGAGTTCCCCCTAGTCCTTTATATTAGACGAGGAGAATAGAGCTATTGATCTTGATTATACCTGCTTCTATTGATGAACTAGACTAATATCATTGGAGGTGCAGTGCTTTAATATTTTCACTTCTAATCACACTGTTTAATGTTGATTTTATCCACTGGATGTGATTGCATTCTGCAGATTAAAGCTGGCCCCTCACATGAAGATTATCTGAGCAGAAACAATCACAAGAAAGAAACACGCTCCTTCTTTAAAGTGAGTGTCCGATTTTATCACAGCTTAGGTTTAAGCTACATCATACGGTGCTAATTATAGTGGTCACAATTCCAAATCCTCTGCCTAGGCATTGAGATGATAAAACTGCCCGCTTCCACCCCTAGAGGGTGTTCAGCAGCTTTCTGCATACTGTGGTATTATTAAAGGTATATTCAGTTTCATAGATTAGTCTTAAACATGTAGGCATAGGTAAATAAACATTCTTATCAAATACATTCCTGTTCTGATTTTGCTTCGTTTCAGAGATACAGCAAGTTATCTATCCTACTTGTTAACAATTTTTTTCATAGGTTACCAACCCCTCTTGCCTATAAGACATAGCTGCAATAGCACAGGAAGGGTCAGAAACCTAGGAAACGATCTGTAAACAACCAGAATAGATAACCTGTCGTATCTTTGAGGCAAAGAAAAAACAGAGTACAGAAATGTATTTGGTAAGAATGTTTATATATCTCTGTCTCCCTGTTTACAGCTGATCGGTGAGAATTTTTTTAGTATGTGCCTTTTTTAAGTCAATGTGTGGTGTGGATCGATTCACTCTTGAGGATCAGTTGCAAATTGTACCTACATTGATTGATAAGCTGTTATCTGAGTTGTACCAGGAAGAGTACAATTTAAAGAGAACCTGTCACATAGGTTATGCCCCCCTTGCTGAGGGCAGCACAAGCTAGTGATAGACATGCTGTTTCCAGCGCTGTGTCCCTTATTCTGTAAGATGCAGCAGTTTTAGTGCATTTACCCCTCAAATCTTATTCATGAGTAGGTCTTAGCCCCACCCGCCAAAGGCTAGCCCCACCCACTGACAGTTATTACTTTTTTTTACCTATTTAAAGAATAGGTTTTTCATTGAGGTGGGCGGGGCAGTCTCAGAGGGGGGGGTTAAAAAAAAGGGGACCTTTGAATGACTCTTCGAATGACTCTTCGGGGCTGAAAACTGAAGATTTAGCATTAAATACTCAAAAACACGCATTTACAGAAAAGAGCGGGGGGTTTGCTAGGGTCCCAAAACATCTGGGCTCGACCCTTAATTTTATCAAATGGGCTGGGTTCACACGGAATTTTTTGCGTCCATTGTGAACTACGGATGTATTTTTACAAAAAAAACTTTGTAGTAGGGTCAGGGAAATTAAGGATTACCTGCAGTTACTTTTGGATTCAGGAGATGTCTGAAAGTTTTTCCTTTTTCTTCCTTTTTTTTCCATTGGCCCAGACCCCAAAAAGCTTCCCCACCAGACTCTTCACTGAAAAAATGTACAAAACAAACATCTAAAGACTCCTTATTTTACAGCTTTTTTCCAATTCCAATTCACACAACTCCCATCATATGCCCCAAATGGTAAAAATTTCCTCCTTTTAGGGAAAAAATTTGCCCCCAAAGCCAATAGAGCCCCCTGTGCCAAGTAGTTTTCCCCCTCTAGCCAGGTGCGCCCCCTCTACCCGGTTACCCTCCCCTCTAGCCCGGGTTTTCCCGCCCCCTCTAGCCAGGTTATTACCACTCCCAGCAGGTTTTTTAGCCCCCGTAGCCATAATAAAAGTTCCTTGTAGCAGGTTTTTTTCATTAGCCGACTTAAAATTTTTTTTCCCTCCCCCCTTTGCCACATATGTCCCCCCTTAGCCAATAGCCCCCCTTTGCCACATATGCCCCCCCTTTAGCCAAAATGCCCCCCCTTAGGGCCCCTATCCCTCCCCCCCGTTACCACATATGCCCCCCTTAGCCCATACCCGGGCCCCCCCCAGCCACTTTTGCCCCCCCTTAGCCACTTTAAAACCCCCCCTTGCCACAATGCCCCCTTAGCCAAATTTCCCCTTAGCCAAAATCGGCCCCCCCTTGCCACATATGCCCCCCCTTAGCCACATACAGCCCCCCTTAGCCCATATACCCCCCCTTTGCCAATATCCCCCCCTTTGCCAAATTGCCCCCCTTAGCCACATATGCTTCCCTTAGCAATATGCACCCCCTTTGCCAATACCCCCCCCTACCACATTCCCCCCCCCTTGCCACATATGCGCCCCCTTGCCACACATGCCCCCCCCTTAGCCACATATGCCCCCCAAAGCCACAACGGGCCCCCTTACCACAACGACCCCCCCCCTTAGCCCCAAATTTTCCCCGCCTAGCCCCTATGCCCCCCTACCACAATTCCCCCCCTTAGCCCATAGCCCCCCTTAGCCACATATGCCCCCTTTCCACATACACCCCCTTACCAAATGCCCCCTTAGCCCTATCCCCCCTTAGCCCCATATGCACCCCTAAAACCCCACATTGCACCCCCCAAGCCCCATATGCACCCCTTACCACTATGCCCCCCATTTGCCCATATGCACCCCCTTACCAATATGCACCCCCCAACCACAAATTTTCACCTCCTTACCACAATGCACCCATTGCCCCATAGCCCCCCTTAGCCACTAGCCCCCCCCCTTTCCACATATGCCCCCTTAGCCAAATTGCCCCCCTTGCCACTAGCACCCCATTAGCCACATAGCACCCCCCCCAACCACTTTGCCCCCCCTTACCACCATAGGCCCCCCTTAGCCCCTGGCACCCCCTTAGCCCCTATGCACCCCTAAACCCATATGCACACTAAGCCACATATCCACCCCCTTAGCCACATATGCCCCCTTAGCCACTTCACCCCTTGCCACATATGCCCCCCTTGCCCCATATGACCCTCTAGCCACTATCCCCCCATTAACCAAATATGCCCCCCCTTTGCCAATATCACCCCCTACCACACATCCCCCCCTTAGCCCTAGCACCCCCTTACCTAATAAAAGTGAAAAAAAAAACCTACTCACCCCCATCTCCTCCGTCCAGGTCCGCAGCTGAGAATGGTGTAACACATAGTTTTGGGAACTTTTAAAAATTTTCCCTGGGCAAAAGCCCATTTTTTGTGTGCCACTCCCTTCAATAACCACACCCAAATCCGTCAACTGCAAATGGGTTTGGGAAAAAAGCCAGGTAGCTGCCCTTATAGCCCGGTAGAGCCCCCCCCAAAACCCGGGAGTGCCCCCTTTCAGGGGTATTTCCCCCTTTGTTAGCGGGTAGATGCCCCCCCTTTTTTGTAGCCAGGGGTTTCCCCCTTCATTACCAGGAGTGCCCCCTTCTTAGCCAGGGAGTTGCCCCCCCTTTTAGCCCGCAGTGCCCCCTTAAATTAGCCAGGCAGTTGCCCCCTTCATTTGCCGGTAGTTGCCCCCTTCATTAACCAGGGATTTTCCCCCCTTTATTAGCGGAGTTGCCCCCTTCATTAGCCAGTAGTTTCCCCCTTTGTAGCCGGTAGTTTCACCCTCATTAGCCAGGTAGTTGCCCCCCTTCATTTGCCAGGTGTTGCCCACCATAGCTAATACAAATAAATAATAAAAACACCTCACCAGGCTCCTTGCAGCACGGCCAGCTCCGGCCGATCTCCTCAGCGTCGCGGGGGAAGTGAGTGCAGCCGTGCGTCCCACCCCCTGCGACACTGACCTGCATGTACAGCGCACACCGGAGCTGTACATACAGGGGGAGGAGGGAGTGATCCCTCCTGCCTCCTCCCTGCACACCGGCCGGCGCTGTACATAACAGGGGGAAAGAGAGGAGGGGAACGATCCCTCCTGCCTCCTCCCCGCACACCGGCCGGCGCTGTACATACAGGGGGAGGAGGGAGGAGGGGAACGATCCCTCCTGCCTCCTCCCCGCACACCGGCCGGCGCTGTACATACAGGGGGAGGAGGGAGGAGGGGAACGATCCCTCCTGCCTCCTCCCTGCACAGTAAGATGCACAATGCGCTTCACCCGCCTGTAGCAGCGGCCAGGCGGTGCCAGAGTAGCGCACCAGCGCTAATCTGGCGCCGCAGCGAGAGGATGGCAACTCTGCCGGGAGGGTGGGGGGGCACCCCAATTAGCGGGACCCCCCCGCCAAAAGCGGGAGAGTTGGCATGTATGTGTAAGCAGCGTGATGTCATCACGTTACTTACGCCGTCTCGCGGGGCCCGGGACCTCCTCGGCCGGCAGAGCTGCCGGTTTAAAGAGGATCCCAGCGTCGCAGGGGGGTGATGAAAGCGGTGCGTCACACCCCCTGCGATGCCGACGTGTATGTACAGCGCTCAACAAGCGTTGTACATACAGGGGAGAAGACAGGACGGGAACGATCCGTTCCTGCCTCCTCCCCGACTCTGACTGCGCGGCCGTTGTGAAACGGCCGTGCAGTCAGAGAGATCGGCGGGTGCCGCCCGCACTAAGGTTGGCTCCGGGCCCACCGCAGCGGCCTGGAGCCACAGACATTCGGGGCACAGGCGGATTCATTCGGGGCTCGTACCTCGAATGAATCTGCCTAGCGACGCCCCTGATAAGGGACACAGCGCTGGGAACAACAGGTCTGACACTAGCTTGTTCTGCCCTCAGCAAGGGGGGCATAAACTATGTGACAGGTTCTCTTTAAGAAAGTGAAAAGCCCAGTTTTTGACCAAATCTTTGTGAAATTATTGGTGATAGGGTGCCACTTCATCCCAGGCAAGAAGGGGTGCTAGGAGGCATGGATGGGGCTGAATTTTCCTATTGGGGAGCGCTATGTGCCTTATTTGCTTAGGGCACCAGAATACCTTGTCACAGTCATTGCAGTAATCCACCTCAGCCAGTGACTGGCTAAGTGGGCATTCCCAGCCATTTCCCATGTGTAAAATCACCTACCTGGAAGCAGAGATTAGCGGCAGGGGCAGGAGAGCAAGAAGGTAAGCAACCTTATGCCAGTTTGCCAGATAACTGTAAAATAATTAAGGTTAATGCCGATATCAAAAGCAGTATCTTGCTAAGAGTCCTCTACTCTGTTCCAAAAAATAGAGTTACAGACCCTGATAGGAAATTAATCAATACAGAATTCTGGACTTATTTAGAGGATGTAAGGACCATCATTTTAAAAGTGAGGGTAACAGTTGATTGTATAGTATGTTGTGAAACAAAATGTATAGTATGGTATAAAAGTCAGGGAAGACATCCTCCAAAAGACCAGCCATAAAGAGCTGCCGTAAAATCACTGTATGGGAAAAGGATACAACCTTGTACCCATATCGATAGTCCCAACCCAGTAGTAGATATGACTGCCCACACATGGGCCCAGAGTACACCTTATTTTCTTTTTACTTCACTCTGCAGAAGACCAGGAGATGCTAAACTTAAATCGTAGAAAAGTAATGAAATTCCCTAAAATACAGATTTTTTTAAAACTACTAATAATCTTACTATAATGCAAGATCACACCACTGCCAATCTTATTTTCTATCTTTCACTAACAGATGCTTGGTCTTTCCTCAGGCAAGTTCAGTTTATTTGCACAATTATGTCATACCAAGAGGAAACATATGCACAGTGATTTGTCTGTACAAATCCTCTTTACATTATGTGCTTAAATGGGTTGTCTCACTACAAGGATTACTTTTTACGTTAAAGGTCTTGCAAAAACAAGTCACTTTGCAATATGTGTCAATTAACAGTGTCCTACTTATTCCTAGATATCCCCTCTTGTATGGGCTGCATCAGTTCCTCAGATCACTATAGCTACAGACCTGTTCGATCTCTCCTGATAGGTTGCCAGTGCTGGTCGCTATAGCTACAGACCTGGTGTCCTCAGTAGCTCGTCAATGCAGGCCAGTAACAACCAGTAAACACGTCCCTCAAGTCAAAAATGAAGCGGAGAAAACAGACAGAGGTAAGATGAATCCATGTAGTGAGACAACCCCTTTAAGGACCTCTACCTAGAATGAATGTGCCTAGGTTTTCTGTGAGGAGCGCTCCCATTCATATTATGACCACTGGACCATGTGGATAACCTATGAGAAGAGTATTTCATTTAAAATTTCTACTTGGGTATCAATCTTCTTGATGGAGTCCCAGTTACTTTGATGCACATTAGTTAGTATCTGCCTTCTTCCACTAGGCCAGTCATATTCAACCTGCAGCTCTTCAGTTTTGTGAAACTGAGATTAGTTGTGGTTTTGCAAAAGCAGAAAAGCCGTATGTTTCAGACCACTAGGTTAGTAAATATATGTAGTTAATAGATATCAGTTTTGAATGGCAATGTACAACTTGTGCGTTAAAGACCTGAATTCGCAGACATATATCAGATGCTAGAAAAACTCTGAACGTAGGCGTCTCAATGGTATCTAGACATTTTCATGATGTACATGCAGGAGACACTACTCACCTTAGTTTTCAAGGTATTGAAAGGGTTACCAAAGCCGTGATGGGCGGTGATCATAAAAGAAAGTTATATGCGCGCGAAGCTTGGTGGATCAATATTGATTGTATATGGTATAATCGCATCTATGTTAGTTTTATGTTTGTTACTTTGTGCCGGATCTACGTATGGATACACAACCACGTGATCTGTGTCACATGATCGATATGCTTGTTATTTAAATGGAGTGTCAGTTTTAAATTACTATGCCATGAGTAAGGAGTTATACTCTGAAACGCGTCGGCTTTGATGCGGTAGCCTTATTATCATGTATTGAATTTTTTTATATTTTTTCTAAATAAATCTTGGAACATTTTTTAAACTCAGCTACAGTTGCTTTATGCTGGACATTGCCATTCAAAATTGTTGGTTCCGTTGGTGAGGTTGCTTCAACCAAGTCCGGGCGTACTCCTGCTGCACTTAACTAGCAGGTGAGCTGACTACGATCTCCATTGTTTTTGGACTTTGCTGTCAATAGATATCAGTAGTACATATGTCCACTCTAAATATTCTGAAAGCTGTTTCCGAGGCGTCATGCAGGGATTCCACACCGAATATTCAATTACACTCCACGACAAGGAAATCAGCTGCTATTGAATTCTCCTGCTATTTCATCCTCTCCTGCTTATTAGATCAGCAGGATTTTATGTTGTCTGTCTTCTCTTGTGTGTCTTTGTTTGGAGCGGTTGCACAGCAGCTGCTCAGGATCCTTGAATGTCAGCAGCGGAACTGACCATGCACCTGGAGATTGTAAGTGTACTCCTTGCCTCTATAAAGTTTATTTTAATGTAGCAGTCTGGTTGCAGAGTATGCTGCAAGGTCTCTTTGTCTATTTCTGAAATGCAAGTAAAGGTGGGTTCATACTATGTAAATGGCTACGTTCAAGGTATCTGTGGGGATACTGTGAAAAAAAGGTATCTCGGCAAACACCGCTGTTCCATAGATAATATTAGAGCAGATGTAGCTCTGCATGGACTACGTTTGCTCTATTTCCTGGTGGCATATGCATTTCTTGTCGGACTTAATAGAAGGCAAAATATGCATTTGAGTCCTGCAAGATAAGCGTATGCCAGGAAATAGCGCAAACGTCACCAAACCAAGATTATCTCTGCCCTACTATTCTTTATGAGGCTGCCAGAGCTGTGTTGTGAAATCTGCCAGGGTACTTTTTTACATGGTACCAAGATAGATAGCTTGAACATAGTCATTGACATAGCGTGAACCCACCCTTATTATTTATTGCAAGCTATTGAATACTGCAGTTCTAATATATTATTGTGCCCAAGGCTCATTTGGCAAAGTTCTACAGTTTCGTAGTCCTTGAGAATATCATTTTGGTGTACTTTCTGCTGTATTCTGCCCAGACAGTCTCCGGGTCCTAGAGCCGCTTTCTGTATTACGGTCAGTTGTAGTTTAGGGACAATTTTGAGGAACACCTTTAGATTCAGATTCAAGTACAGAGATTCTGGTGTCAGAAACAGAGGTAGGGCAAGGTTTAGGGGAAGATCCAGTTGGTTAGGGTCAGTTATCATAATTATTGTTTTGCTTCTGGATTGAATCTGAATGTGGAATCTCCAGCAATTGCATACCTGTCACTACCCAGCTGCTGTCCATTTGCTGAACCAGCTAGCAATGGGGCTGCCGAGTTTGTGATTGATATACGCTTTGAATGATTATTTTTGGCAATACATTGTTGCTGGCATATTTTTTTGTTTGGTTTAGTTGGTACTGTGGAGTCCTCCAAACAGTTACAGTTAGACAGTTTTCACTTAATGTCCAGTTCTTATGATGCATGGACATGAAAGCTCCTTCAGATGCCATTAGGAGCTGCTGACCAGTTATGCTCTACAACTGTAAATTAGTAATAGAGTATATTTTAATGGAGTGAGTTAATAGTCTAGCACAATTCTGTAAAAGTTTTACAGTAATTTTAATTATTCTCAATTTGCCTGTGCTATAAATATGAATAAGAAGCATCATCTGTATTGAAGGAAATCTATACTGCAAGCTTCAAACACACACTGTTGATGAGCAGACATCCTTTCTCAGCTGACTAGCTTCATATTGAACATTACAGCTGTAGAACAGATACTAATGGTCCAAAAAGTGTTGCCGAACAACTATCTATCAGGCCTTAAGGAGCTGTAATGTTAATTGTAGTACTCAGTAAGCACAATATGAAGAGCAGGCCTGAAATACATTGCAAGGTATAATCTAGGTTCAGAAATTCATTACATATTCATATCTTGCTTTCTCTGTATGTGATATCACAGCTCCCACTGCCTTACTATGAGATATATAGAATAATGGAGCTTTGTTGTTGTATTGTGTGACTCCTTTAGTGAGCTGTACGATTGACATATATATTTTTCAAGTTGTTAGAATCTTTCCTGGAAGGTCTTAAGCATCTTGACCTTCCTCAGTATTCTGCTTTACGGTATTACTGGTGTAACAGACTCCTGGAGGTGAATCCTCTGTAACACTGCAAGCCGTGGTATAAGCCACTTCAGGGACTGGAGTCTAAGTCAGATGTCAGAGCCCGCTGCAAGGCCGGTTGATTTTGTGTGGTAGGAGATACCCTATCCCCGACACAACTTTATTGCGGTGGCGGCCGGGGTGCAGCATGGTACAAAATTGATAGGCTGAGAGATAGTTGGGGACAGACAGAAAGATCAGGGCAGGCAATGTGGTCAGTATGAACGGGCAGGAAGGTCTGGTACACGGAAAAACTAAGATAGCATAATACTCTCCAAACAACACCTAAAGACACCAACCAAGTGGCAGAATGCGCAGGGGGCGTGGACAGGATATTATCACCTGCGCGCCGGCCCTTTAAATTCCACAATGCCAACGATTACGCTTCTTAGGGAGCGGGTATTAGTCCCCGGAGTCGATTGCTAAGGTCTTTTCAATCGACTTGAGGCCTTAACAACCGGCTTAACAACCGACTGGAGTCCCTGGAGTCGATTGCTAACTCTTATCAATCGACTTAAGTTGAGGCCTTAACAACCGGCCTAACGACTGTTAGTGACTTCACGACGCATTCTTGTCCTAAAAATAGCATATTTTAATATTTGTGTTTTGCAATTGCATCAGTATGCATTGTAGAGTAAACTTAACTAATTATTTGTTGTTTTTTTTTTAATGGCGTTCAAAATAGCATGATATATTTATAGGGTAGGTTTTATGTACACGGCGACACCAAATATATTTACTTTATTTTTGGGTCTATTGACGTTTGTAAACAGGAAAAGAGCAGTGTACAGTGTATTTTTTTTTTTCTTTTTTTTTTTACTTTTTTCACTTTCCCCTAGGGGATTTGTATTGGTATAAACAGCATTGCTGGTCACTGCCACCTGACAACATTTGTAAATTTCTCAATGCCGCCCCACATTTTTTTATAGTTTCCAGTCTCCCAGATGCAAGTCTGCTTAGCAATAATAGGGATAGGGAGGGGAATAGTTTCCGCCAGAATGGAAAATTTCATTTTAAAAAAAAATGTGTGGTTTCTATAAAAAATGTTTCCAGATTGGGAGCTCTTCACCCAGCTTTCCCAACAACTGAAAGAAAGGGAAGAAAAAGGACGGGAAAAAGCACATACAACCCATAATAATTATAGGGCCTTAAAAAGGTGGTCACCTTTGTCCGACCACATTGGCCCCGTCTCCGGGGCTCTGTTCACGTTAGCCCCTGTCTACGGCTCTTGTCAAGGGGCTCCTAGATTCAAGGGGTTTGATAACAATCAAGGGGATCCTGTGGATTAAAGGGGCTCTTGCTGACAATCAAGGGGCTCCTGCAATCAAGGGGGCTCCTGATGAAATTTTAAAGGGGGCTCCTGCGGGACAATAAAGGGGAAATTCCTGCTAACAATCAAGGGGGCTCCTGCTAACAATTAAGGGGGCTCCTGCTGACAATCAAGCGGACTCCTGCTAACAGTCAAAGGGGCTCCTGCAATCAAGGGGGCTCCTGCAATCAAGGGGGCTCCTGCTAAAATTTTTAGGGGGCTCCTGCTGAATTTAAGGGGGCTCCTTGTGACAATCAAGCGGACTCCTGAAACAATCAAGGGGGTCCTGTGACAATCAAGGGGGCTCCTGCTGACAATCAAGGGGCTACTGCTGACAATAAAGGGGCTCCTGCTGTGCTGCTGACAAGTGTGACAATCAAGGGGCTCCTGCTGTGCTGCTGACAGTGAGTCAGTGTGTGACAGACTGTGAGCTTCTGACTCCTGACTTAAATATAGCTGCTGCTCTCCAGAAATTCATCAGAAAATCTCCTCTGCTCTCAGTGCTCTGACTGTGACTCGCTCACTGCTCGTTTGTACAGCTCTGTGGCGCGAACGCTGGGGACTAACGTCACATCCAGCGTCAGACCCCAGCAACAGCAGCGCGCCGCAGAGTAGCAGCGGGCGGTCTGCGGTGCGGAAGACATGGGCAGTGCTGCCAGGCGGTGACGCGTCGCGAGGTTAGTATCACGAGTGGCGCCGCCCCCAGTCAGAGAGTGATCTGTGCCGTGTGCCGCGCGCCGCTGCTGCCTGCCGCCGCCGCAGCAAATTGCTTAGCAACTGCTAGCAACTTGGCAGGTAAACAATCGGCGGCGGCGCGTGGCGGCGGCGCCGGGGACTAGCGGGTATGCATGCACCAGTACAGAGCAGGGAACCACAACAGGCAGAAGTGTTGAGCGGTGAGTATACATGACTGGGGGAGTGATACATGGACATTCTTATCATTAACTCATTAACTCAACAATTGCTTATCCTTAATTTTAAAAATAATAAATAAATTTAATTTTCGCATTTAAGAGGTTGTCTGGTTTGAAAGACTCACTTTCAGATACTGTAAAATAAAATTATAAATGAATAGATTGGGTCCCCCTTTTCAGGACCATTAACTTTCAGCCAGAGTGCAGAGGAATACCTTTTATTTTGGAGGATCCAGAATGCATGTGCACTACATGGACAGCCCATTGATTTTCTGAGAATTGTGTAAGGCTAGATCCACACAGCATTCCGACAAAAGAACACTCGGAAAGTCAACAGTTTTTTTTCCGATGCAGGACCGTGGGTTATGTCACTGTATTTGCAAAAACCAGGGTTGGTTCTCGTTTTTTTGCCATTAGCCCATACAACTGATTGTATGGGAAACCGACGACAAAATGCAAAACGAGCTTTAAAAAAACAACTTGTGTAGACTACAGGTCGTCTTTTCTATTAAAGTCTATGGGCATGCAAAACGATCAGATTTTCAATGGTTCCAAAATACTAAAACCTCCGAAAATCCAACTGTTTACTTGTGCTGTGTGGACATAGCCTAATGCTTCATTTCTCCAGTGGTGGTGCGGCAGTGCAGGCCCGCCATACAGGGGGTACAACCCGTACACCTGTACCGGGCCCGGGGGAAATAAGGGGCCCGCTTCAAGCAGGCCCGCTTATTTCACCTTGTGCTTTTTTTTTTTTTTCCACACTGTAGAGCACGGCGCAGCCGAGTGCCGCGCTCTACATGATACCTGCCCGGGGCCGGCGGCAAGTGTACGGAGGGAGGGGGGGGGGCCACGCTGTGCCTCCGCTTCCAGTCACCGCCAGCGGGGCGGCGCGGGGGCGGCGCGGGGGGGCGGGGTGGGCCCGCGCTCCCGGCTCAGCTGCACAGTAGTGAAAATGAGAAATCATCTACTTACATGTGCGCTGTGCGCGCTGTAGCTGAAGCCGGGCCCGCCCTCTGTCTGGGGGGCGGCGGGGCGCTGAACAATTTGAATTCGTGAGGCCCCGCCCCGCGGGGCGGAGCTTCACGGATTCAAACTGTTACGCATACCGCCCCAGGGCCGCGAGCATTGGCACCGACAGAGAGAGTAGGAGGTCCCGACTTCGGCTACAGCGCGCACAGCGCACATGTAAGTAGATTTGTCACGGTGCGCAGCTGAGCCGGCCGGGACCTCCTCCTGAAGGGGTGCCCGGCCATCCATCCATGACTGTGGGGGGCCCCCCTTAGACAGCCCAGGCCCCAGCCTTAAGTGTGAGGGGGGCCCCGTTAGGCAGCCCAGCCTACAGGAGGCCCTAATATTGGGGGAGGGGGGCTATGCCTACAAGGGGGCCCTAATGCTGGGGGGGGTATGCTAAGGGGGACCCTAATGCGGGGGGGGGCTATAAACTACGGGGGGGCCCCTAATGCGGGGGGGTGGGGGCTATGCCTACAGGGGGCCCTAATACTGGGGGGGGGACAATGCCTACGGGGGGAAAGCCCTAATACTGGGGGGGACTATGCCTACAGGGGGCCCTATTACTGGGGGGAGGGGACTATGCCTACAGGGTACCCTAAGGGGGGTGAACTATGCCTACAGGGAGCAATAATACTGGGGGGGGGACTATGCCTACAGGGGGCCCTGAGGGGGGGGGAACAATGCCGACAGGGGGGCCCCCAAATTTATGGGGGGGCTATGCCTACAGGGGGCCCTAATACTGGGGGGGGACTATGCCTACAGGGGGCCCTGAGGGGGGGGGGGAACTATGCCTACAGGGGGTGCTAATACTGGGGGGGGGCTATGCCTACAGGGGGCCCTAATACTGGGGGGGGGCTATGCCTACAGGGGTCCCTAAAACTGGGGGGGGGGGGGGCTATGCCTACAGGGGGCCCTAATACTGGGGGGGGGGCTATGCCAACAGGGGGCCCTAATATGGGGGGGGGTATGCCTACAGGGGGCCCTAATACTGGGGGGGGGAACTATGCCTACAGGGGCCTTAATACTGGGGGGGGGAAAAACTATCCCTACAGGAGGCCTTAATAATGGGTGGGGGGAACTATGCCTACAGGGGCCCGAATACTGGGGGGGGGGGGGACTTTGCCTACAGGGGGCCCTAATACTGGGGGGGAACTATGCCTACAGGGGGCCCCAAAGACTGGGGGGGGGACTATTCTGCCTACAGGGGGTCTCTAATCTACAGGGGGGGGCTATTCTGACAACAGGGGGTCACGAATCTACAGGGGGGGGGACTATTCTGTCTACAGGGGGACCCTAATCTACAGGGGGGGACTATTCTGCCTACAGGGGGGCCCTAATCTATGGGGGGTGGGGACTATTCTGCCTACAGGGGGGGCCCTAATCTACAGGGGGGGGGACTATTCTGCCTACAGGGGGTCTCTAATTTACAGGGGGGGGGGGACTATTCTGCCTACAGGGGGGCCCTAATCTACAGGGGGGGGACTATTCTGCCTACAGGGGGGCCCTAATCTACAGCGGGGGGACTATTCTGCCTACAAGGGGGCCCTAATCTACAAGGGGGGGGACTATTCTGCCTACAAGGTGACCCTAATCTACGGAGGGCCCTATTCTACCTACAGGGGTGGCCTAAACTACCGCCGAGTCTCAGGTGTTGGTGTTGTGAATTCTGCAGGGACGAGTGGTGGACGGAGGAAGTCACCATGGAGGTCTGGACCGAATAGAGAAGAAAAGGGAAAGTGAACAACTCCTCAGACAAGACACCACCTGTGAGGCCCTAAATGTAAGTAACCTCTTTGCAGAGCACATGTCGACACTGGAACCTAACAGTACAGTGCCACTGTATGGAGGAAATATTGGTTTGGGTGTGATGGTTTATAATCACCAACAGTGTGGCGGTATTATTCAGTATTGTTATGTTGGAGATATGTGGTGATGATGTGGTGGTATTATTAGGTGCTTGTATATTGTTGTTGTTTTTTTGATATTTGTCTTGGTATATGGTTTAGACAATAACATTATGGTGGTGCTAGTCAGTATATGGTAGTGAGAGGTGGCAGTATTATTTAGAATTTATATATTGTTGCTTGGCAATATGGGTCTGGGTATACTGTCTTTGACACTAAAATTATAATGGTGACATGTGGAGGTATTTGCTGGACCTTGTATAATCCAGCAAGAACTAAATCCAAAAACAAATGCACAATTGCATTTTTTTTTTCTTGTGACCCCCCCAAATTTATTTATTTTTTTTCTGGTGTGGCGATGGTTGTGGGCTAGGTGGGGCTCTGTCGGGACGGCCGGGGAGGGAGAGGGAGGAGCAAGGGGTTGGGTCGGCCGAGAGGCGGGAGGGGGGCCAGACGCTCCAGCTGTATGGGGCCCCAAAATTTCTGATGGCGGCCCTGCGGCAGGGATATTCAGTACTTGCTTCAAGATTCATCTACAGGTTAAAGCTGATCTTTAGGTTACCAAGCAGAGTGATCGACAAGTGGGAATGATCATAGTACAATCCCACTATTCAATATCTGACAATTTTATAGAAAATTTTATGAAATGGCAAAATTATTATTAAACCATTTACACCATATCTTGCCTTGTTTTGTTCCATTTAATTCTGCTCTGATTAGTTCACTATCTGTGTCATCTTGACTGGTTGTTTTTCCCTCTATGTGGATTACCTGAGGTTAAAACCTTTCATAATTCATTATCTATGTTCCCATTAAGATCACTTTACATTCAGCTTTAGCTAGCAGGTAGTGAAATTGTGCTGGAAATTTATCTTCCTTGAAACTATCAGTGTCCTATGTATTTTTATAAAATTTTGAAGCTTAGCAGTATTAATTTGTTGATTACATTACTCTGCCAGTCAGGAGAGAGATGGCCATCTTCCTCAAGAGGTCCCAAAGGCTGCTATCTCTATAGTGCCATCAAGATAATTGTTTTTCTATATTTTTACTACAGTATAACATTTTACTTCCTATCTATGTTTGGTAAGGAGCATTTTAGAAATTGTTTACAGTTTACTTATTTCTAATTGACCTGTAGAAGTTGACTTGTCATTCTCACCTATTTGTCCATGACTGGAACACATAAAATATGTAACGCTCAAAGTATGTTATCTGGTATGCAGACTCAGACAGGCCCATTGAGGAGCAGGGGAAAAAGCCCATTGAGTGCCTGGGCATGGTGAACCTCTAGAAATGGCAGGTCTGGAGATGCTTTTGAGGGAAAAAGGCAGAGAAAAAGGGACAGAAAGCAAGAGTCATGTGCAGTCATGTACAGTAGCTGTAGGGTGCGTTCTAAGAATCAATTCCAGTGGTGGGCCTCAAGAATCAACCCCACTGTTGGCTTCCAAGAATCAACTCTACTGGTGGGCCCCAAGAATCAACTCCATTAATGGGCCCCAAGAATCAACTCCACCAGTGGGCCCCAAGAATCAACTCCACCGGTGGCCCCAGGCAAATGGTATGTACAATCTAGCTTTGCCACATGCATAGGTAGTTGAAGGAATCCTACAAGTACTGACATACTAAGTTATGCCATCAGCATGATTTCGTTTTTGTATGCTGTGGCTAGAGCTGTCATTACACTATTATAAGCAATGATTTTATTTTGGTATCGATGTAAAGGGAGCAGACATTGGGTTTTCCCATAAGTGACTCAACATGTTTAGACACTCATCTGCTTATTATATTTACTTCATCCTGTAAAGACTCCTAAATTTCCATGGAAATATTAGTACATTAATAATCAGATGGTTTGTGTTTAGTATTGGGCCACATTAAAGTACAGGTTTATCCTAAATAATTATGTAAGAATATATATATATATCATTTATTCAATAGAAAGTCTCTAATTTAGTAGCATTATAATAAGAACTGTTTGCGGGTTCTTATAAAAATCTACAAGACTAAAAGAAATGTTGTGTTCCCAGCCGTCCAACTCTCCCTCTGGTCAACAACTATTTAAAAGGAACATGTCAGAACAGTTTGCCCCAAATTGGTACCAGTACTTCATCGTTGTGCTCCAGTAGTTTACAGTGGTGTCCTCAGCTGTCCTAAGGGGTGCTCTATGATGATAAAAGAGAACGCTACTGCTAGCTACGTATAGTCAAGGACTTGGAGACACTGTCAATGGAAGTTAGGATGACTGTGCCCTATTCTCACCCAGCCAGGCTTGATTGATGTCCCTGTAGACGGATTGGACTGGTAATGATTTTTCCTTTACCTCAGGGATGTCAGTCAAGCCTGGCTCGGTGAGGATAGGGTTTAGACATCGTCAGTATTGCCAAATCATTTAATCTAAACTGCTTGTTAGCATATGGCATGAGCAGGGAATAAAGTTTGTTTTTATCATGATTTGGCATCTCTTGAGTCAACCATGGACAACTTAATAAACTACTGGTCAGGTATAGGTGCTAGCTTGGGGGGCAAATATATTCTGACAAATTAAGGCTCATGCACACAGTGAAGCTGCAAATGTGCAAATATATTCCATGTCCCTCCAAGAGCCATCCTGTTCTCCTTAGATGCAATGCATCTTAGGAATATCATTGAAGGGTTACCAGTGGGAGTCTAATTCCCCTGGCTGACAAGCTATAGTGCTAAAATTATCTTAATGCAAAAGAGAGTGATTTGAATGCTAAAATGATATTGTGATTTTTTAGCGAAGGCAAAGCTATGCAAACTTGGCAAAGTCTCATGCTTGAAACCAAGAAATAAGTTGAAGCTCCAGAGGCCCAATGCAAAATCTTTAACAGGGCCCCATTTACCATATGCCCTTAACAATCCTGTTTTTCTATGTGGCTAAGGGGCCTGTGGGCCCCCTCAAGTAACAGAGTCTGGGTGCAACTGCTGCCTCTACAAGCCTTATAGCTCCTCAATTCTGGTTACTAACCATATGTCCTTATGTCAGCTCCTCACACATCCATCTCCAAGACTTTTCCATGCTTCTCCCATACTTTGAAACTCACTGCCCCAACAGACTCTCCTCCACTTTCCCTAGTCTCAAAGGCAACCTAAAGACCCATCTCTTCATGGTAGCCTATAATCTAAAATAACCCTGCTGCCGCTACACCACCCCACATAAATGTCTGTCCCTCACCTTCTGTCCCTCTCCCCCTTTTTTGTAGATGTTAAGCATATGTGGGTAGGGTCCTCTCTCTCTATCTCTCTGTACCAGTTGTTTCTCATTTATCGTCACCATTGTATTTGTTTGATATATGTTATGTATGTAACCCCTGTCGAATGTACAGTGCCCTGGAATCAATGGCGCTTTAGAATAAATAATAATAGTTATTCCACTGGCATACATCCTATATAGCAACACACTGAGTAGTTAATGGAAGATGTTACCCCATTGCAAATAATGTCTCTAGGGGAAAAAGCTCCACTATATGGAATGCACAATAAAATTCAATGCACATGAAGGTACAGTATGGACCCATATCAGGGATAATACAACGCAAGACCAAAGTCACTCTTAACTAGATTGTGAATATTTTTCCATTATGATAAAGTTTTACTGCTACTACTCTATGAGAACATAAAAGAATATTTGTATCAAGGGCATAACTAGAATTCACAAAGCCTACTATGAAAGCTTATGATGCCTCGAATGCCCTCACTTCTCCCTATTTTCTTATTCATGGTCAATAATGGATTGAACTATAGTATTCCTGGGAGCTCTATAACTACAACCCAAGAAGGCTCAGATAACACTACCAAACAGCAAATTTGGCATCAAAGAATTTCCTACAATGTATTCAGTCTAAGCAATTCTCTATGAGCTAAATACATCAACAGTACTAATTTACTCCTGTCCTGCGGGTTTTCTATAATGTAAGGAATTGGACTGCGAAGTATATTAGAAAGTTACATCATTTTCATTATTCAGTGATTAAAGTTAGTTCCAATAGACTGGACACATTTTACATGGAAAAAATTATTTTAAATATGCTGTTGGCTACCTTGAGTGAAAAAAATGTTGCACTAAGTTTCAGGCTACAATCTCAGTTCCTTCATATATTTTCAGACCCCTAATATGTAATCCCCAACCTGCTCCTCCTTTAGATTTGGCTTCATTGAGCAAGTTCCTTCTAGTAATTGTGAGGATTAGCGGTCACAGAGGCAGGCACAAGCAGGTAGGTTACAACAAAAAATACAGGGTTTTATTTTTCACCGGCAAACAAAAAGCAGAAATAACAAAGTCTTTGCGGGGGGTTTTATTCAGCCTTATAACATGCGCAAAACAAAGTTAAGTCCAGCACAAAAGGAAAACCAAACATGTATCCACCTTGTGGCTGGTAAAGTCTTTTTGTAGAAGACCCACTTTGGTTCGGGGGTCAGTAGCGGGGACTCCTCTCTCCGCTCGCCCCCTCTGGAGACAAGTGTTTCCCAAACATCTTTAGCATCAATTGACTCTCTCACCTGGCTTTCCCTTTCACAGGCCAAAAAAAGGGCCCTAGGGAAGGGGTAAAAGCCTGGACCAGAGGGTAAAAGGGCCCCTCCCCCCCGCTACAGCCGTTCAGAAAAAGCCCCCCAAATAAAATGACAGCAGCTATTCTAAAATACAAAACATAAGAAACCCTTTGGGGTTACTTATTAACTGCTGTTTTTTCCCACCCCAAAGGGTTTGGGTTTCCCTTGGTGGCCCCACTACCGTTCTCTTGCTGCCATTCTGCTGTTTTGGAAGACCGGGCTTTTCCCACGGGATGACCTCTCTGCATCCCGGGAAACTTCCCTACTGTTTGCAGCATAAAATGGGGACATACCTTCCATTCACATTTTTCCTGCAGGTAACTTACACTCCCCCTCTTTTCCCCAAAGGCCAGGAGACTGGGCACTTGATCCGACCAACAGTGGAGTCTTACAAGGCGTCAGCATTTAATGCTTTTTTCCCCCCCTGTGTTCTCCCAGGAATTTTAAAAAATCTTGCAGAGCCAGGAACCATTAGTCACCCTTGCGTTTTGCCTTTTTTTTCGGTACATCCACTTTTAACGGGGCATGATTGTCCCCCACCCTCACCCAGAATTTTCTACCCCCAATAGTCCCCAAGGATCTAAAGCCCACTTTATCGCCAGACACTTTTTTCCCCTGATTGAATAGTTTCTTCACGGGATTAATTCCATAAAATATGTAATGGGGTTGCTCCCCCCTTCACCTCTTGTGACAAAAAACCTGCGCCAAACCTCACCTCTGGGGGTCTTTTCCGGAAAAAATTCTTTGGAGAAGTCTGGTGCCACTCCACCAGGGCTACAAATGGCTTTTTTCAGGGCCTAAAATAAAATTTTGGCCCCCTCAGACCACCGAACCATTACTGCATTCCTCTCTTTCGTAAGGGGCTTTAGCGTTGCTGCAAGGAGGCAAAGTTTGGCATTGAACCTCGATGTACTGAAAAACCCCGGGAACCCCCACTGCTTTTCGTGGGGGGTTGTGGCCCCTCTGTTTTGCCTTACTTTGTTTTTTTGGGGTCTTCTTGTGCCCCTCCCTAAAATAACCCCAATATCGGGCTTCCTCAAACCCAATAATTTTTTTCGGGTTAGCGTAAACACTGCTTTCCTGAGCAGCGAGTACCGCCCTGTTTTGTTAGATGGGATTAAAATCAGTACTTGAAGATCAAATATCCCCGGGTGGGAAGAGCATCCTGGAGGGGGTTTTTTTAGAACCCTTATCCATTCCCCCTCTAAAATGTAGCTGGGGCCCCTTGCAACCTAAAAGGGCATCCTGGTGTAGTGGAACACCCCATCGGGAGTGGAGAAGGGTTTTTCCTTGGCCTCTTTTGTGGGGGGAATCTGCCAGTCCCCCTTAGTAAGGTCCAGTGTTTTATGTCCCGGGGAAACCCCGTCTTAAATCAATTCACCACCCGGGGCATCGGAAAGGAACCCCACTTAAAACCCTCATTTAGTCGTGGAAACATTGCAGAACGCCAATCCATTTGTTAGGCACCAATACATAGGGCAGACCACCCTTTTGGACCCCCTCAAAAACCCCAAGGCCAACTGCGCTTTATTTCCCTAGAGACGGTTTTGTTCCGAGTTCTGGAACCCGGGTAGGGTTAACATGAACTTTCACTCCAGGGCCCGTAATATGTCATGCTGCACCACTCTGTAGTGTTTGGGAAGGTCAGTGAAGTGTCCCTGTTTTTTGTAACAACTCCCAGATCCCCGTTTTGTGTTTAAAAGGGCTCCCGTATGATAACCTTCCAATATTTTTGGGGTGCTTCCATTGGGCTTTCGGGACACTACCAGGGCCCTCTCTATCATGCCACGGCTTTTTAAATTAAGTGGTACATTTGGAAAAGGTTTTCCCTTTTTTCCGGGTGATGTATCAATAGTTCCCCTCTCCAAAATCTTCTACCCTTCTAAGGACCCTGCCTTAGCCAGGAACTTACTCTCATTGTGGGAACCAGGCCCCAGCGCGATCCCCGGGGGGGGTTAAACGCCTAAACCTACGGCCCTATTGTTCCCACTTGTGACTCCTGTGCCTCCAAGGTGCTCCTTTACAAGGGGGATACTGGGTGATGCGATCCTGTTTGGGGCGAGTTTCTACCACCTTTTGTAGGGGGAGCCAATTTTCCCATTTTTTGGCGATGCCAGCTCCCCTGGGTGTCTCCAGTATAAAAATTCAAAGGGGGAAAACCCGTGGAGGATTGGGAAACCTTCAAAGGGAAATAGAAGTTATGGACAGACAACGCAGTCCCTCCCTCATTTTTCCCCCCTTTCTAACATCCCCTTCGGGGTTTTATTGATTCCGACCAACCCTTTCAGTTTGGGGATATACCCCCGAGGTCCTCATTTGTTTAATGGGGGCAATAATTAAACAAATCCTTCTTACCCTAGACAAAAGCTGTCTCCTGGTCGGTCAGGATTTTTTTTGGTAAGCCCTTTCTAAGAAGATCTGCACTAAAATCTCGGGGAATCACTTTGAGGGCGTATTTTTAGGGGAATGGCCTCAGGAACCTAGCTAATCCGTATCTAGAATTTGGTGCCCTGGGGAGACTTGACCAATGGCCCTACAAACCATCGATCCTTTTTGAATGGCACTTTAATATTGGGGGGGGAACTAAAGGACTCCGAAAGGGACATAAGAGCATTAATTGGGGTGGGGGAGGTTTACAGAAATTTCAATTCTTTATGCATCCTGGCCAATAAAACGATTTTATCCCGCTCTTGCATTTTCTCTGCCCCCAATGCCCCCCCAGCACATGACTGTGAGCATTCAAGTACCACCTTTCTATGGGGACTGGCCCCAAAAACGTTTACATTTTCCCCATGTACTTTTACACCCATACGCAAATCATTATTTACCGGAAAAAACGGGGAAACCTTTTCTCGGCGTCCCGGGTCTTTTCGGGGCCTCATTTTACCGTTTCCCCGGTCCCAGGTATTTTTATGGTGAGATCTGGCAACTGGGCCGTTCCGAAGTTCTCACGTGACACCTCCAGGTCCGGCACGTTTTGGCCTCCTGCCAATACAGCTAACAGAAAAATTATCAGTAAACCCCATTGGGCACCCCTACCGCATCATATTGTCACCTCCCGTGGAACTGGGCTAGGGTTTGGGGGATCACAGCCCCCATAATCACCTTGGGGTTGTACCAAAGTTCCCAAACAGAGGGGAATCCCTTCCCAGAATTAGGGAGTTGCAAGTCTCTTTGATGCCCCCTTCATGGGGTCAGAGTCCCCCAAAACAGTCTCGTAGTCACTGGGGGGTGTTGTGTCCCCATGAAGCAGACCCCCCCCACCTTTTCTCCGGGGGGTAACTGGTCAGGGGGGGGAGGCAGCTGCAAGGGGTAACTAAGGCCGAGTCCCAAAGGGCCCCAAACCTGCCCCATTCCCTGGACATGGGTTTGGGGGGGGGTCTGGCAGGGGCACGACTACAGGAAGGGTGGGCAAACATGGAGAGGGGGGGGGTGGCAACACTCCATAGGCTCCCCTGCTGGGAAGTGCGCTGCAATATGTCCCAGTGTTGGGGACCCCCAACAACGCACCTTGCTCGGCCACCCAGGGGGGACTTTAAGGGGGGTGAAAGTACCTTTTCTGGGCCCACCAACCCTCTCTTCTGGTGGACCACTCCGACCCCGGTCCCGGCCCGGCTCCCCCCGGTCAGGCGGGAAAGCTTTGGTGCTTTGGGACCTGGGGGGCGATCCCTGGGTGCCCCAAAAGACTGTTGGGTTGACTTTTGGGGGCCCCAAAAAGGACTTGCAGTAGTGTACCGCTCCACGAGGGCAATCGCTGATCCAGCGTCTTGGGGTCTCTCTGGGGGAACCCCGCGATGCGCTCTCAAGGAAGTCCACTCGCGTGCGGTCCATGACACCGGGCTACAATGGCTGATGGGCTCAGCACCTAAGTTGCAGCCACTTGCGCACAAGGTGTAGTAGGTAACAGCTGGGGGCGGGGGTTTTGCTTCCAAACCCCCAATCATGGACTCTGCAGCCCCCACGGTAGGGTGATCCGCTGGCCATAATTCGCCTTTTAAAGGGGTCTAGTCCTTGGCTTGCTCTTAGAAGGGCAAAAATAGGCCTTCTGCGGTTCCCGATCAAATATGGCACCGAAATTCCACCAACGGCGCAGGGAGTTTTTCTTTTTCGCCAAACCCTTTTAAAACACCCCAAATACCCTCCTTAATCAACAGGGGTCTTTTTTTGCAAGGCCGCTTTTACGCCTTTTTTTCTGTTCACAACCCCGAAAAAATCTTCCGTCCTCTGGGCAAAACATTGTCTCTGAGCGCTGAAATCTGTTCCCGCAAAGACGGTTTGTTTTTTTGCTGGTTTGATTGGCCGCACCGGTGCTTTATAATTTCCCCCATTGCGTGGACTGGTTTGGCAGGAATGTACAGCCTTTACCCAGGGCATAAAGTTCACAAAATTTATAAAGTCCAAAAAAATTATACTGCCTTACCCCTTTGCCCCGTGCCCATACAAACCCCCCCATATGTGGGATTAGCGGTCACAGAGGCAGGCCCAAACAGGTGGGTTCAAAAAAAATACGGGTTTTTTTTTTTCCCGGCAAAAAAAACAGCAGAAATAACATAAAGCTATTTCAGGAGGGGTTACTTTTAGCCATTAACACGCAAAAAAAACAAAGGTTAATCCAGCACAAAAGGAAAACCAAAACTACTCCCCAGGGGGCTGGTAAAGTCTCTTTTTAAAGGACCCATGGCTGGTTCAGGGGTAGTAGCAGGGCTCCCCTTCCTGTCAGCTCCCTCTGGGACAAGTCTACCAAACATTTTTAGCATAGGTTTATTAACTGGTCTCTTCCTGCACAGGGTTTAAAGGCCTAGGGAAACGGAAAGCCCCGGGCCGGGGGGGGTGAACGGCCCCCCAAAACCCCCGCTACGGTTCAGAAAAAGCAGCCCAATAAAACTGCCAGCAGCTTTTTAAAAAACACAAACATAAGTAACCTATGGTTATTATCTTATGCGTCTTTTCCCCCCCCAAGGTCGGTTCCTGGTGGGCCCCATAGTGCATTCTCTTGGTGCCCCTTCTGCGTTTGGAAAGACCGGGTGTCCCATGGATTGGCCTCTCTGACTCCGGGAAAATTTCCCTACTTTTCAGCATAATACTAGGGACATCCCTTCCATCACATCTTTCCTGCGGTTTGTTACACAATATTGCGTATATCTCTAACACCAATTATCGGAGGTAGCTACCATAAAAGAGTCCTGGAACATAGCTATGGAACAAAACTACAATCTCCTCCAAAAGATAACCCTTTAGTTTTTCAAGGCCCCTTTAACCCCAAAATTTAAGACAGTTTGGTTGTGAGTTTTTAACTTTCAAAATACTGCTGCCCCCTTGGTGCTCAAAAGCCTTAAAGGGTTGTCTCCACAAAGTGCTTTAAAAAATGTGGGGACAGTAAATGAAGGGGGTTTTCCAAAATATTGTTTTGTTCATCTTTTTTTTTTTAAGGAGCTACAAGTTTTTTTATACCTTCGTGTCCTTTTTTGGGTTCCCCAAAGTGCCCGCCTTGTATCCTTCTCCCCTGCTGTTTTGTTCTATCTGATGCAGGGATAAAGTCATCCCCGGGTGGAGGCCAGCAGTGTGAAGGGGCTTGTTGTTATCTGTTTTTTCAGACAAAAGAAAGAAAATTACTTATGTTTACATAAGCTCAGAAGCTTCTCCTTCTGGTAAAAAGTAATTTACCTTATCTATACAATAAACATAAAAAACAGAGAATTCAATACTGGAGCTCTTGTAATTACAGACAGCTTTTCCAGGAAGTGACAGAGCAAAGCAGCATTTTTTTCCCTTATGCATCCCATAAACTTTTAGATAAAAACCCCCTTTAATTTTCCCTTTTCTTTTATAGTCCATGAGGAATCTCTTCTCCATTGTTTTAAAAGACACTTTCCCGTAAGGGAGTAAGTTCTTTCCCGCTTTAAAAGAAAAAAACCCCCAATGAAAAAAAGTTTTTAACCCAAAAAAGATGAACATATAAAGTGACACACTACTCATATTAGTATCTCTGTCATTAGTCTCTATGGTCCTTACTCACTCCTGAGCTACTACAAATCATCATTGATTGTCTGTAGGATGTTTCTGACATAACATTTTCTTCTTATTTGAGACTTAACCTTTTACAAAACAACTCTTGTGTTTCCCCCCATTTAACCTACTTAAAACCTGATATTATTTTCGTGTTTAGACTGTTCAACTGCCCCGCAATCTTCTTTTTTACCTATTGCATCGTGGGAGGGAAAAGATATGCGCGGCTCAAACATCTTTTTGAGGTGAGCTGACCATGCTGCACAGCTTTGGCTAATTTGAGAGGAGTTGCTAATTGGTTCCTTGGTTTTTGCGACATGTTGGGGGATGTTATGGTCTGTCCTAGGATGTTGCATCTAGTAAGCAGCTAATTATTCTACATCCAATTATTTGGAATCTTGATAATTTGAATACTTTATTCTGTTTAGTTTTGCTTTGAAAGTTAGTCTTATTTGGTATGTTTGTTCCTGGAGTTTTTTTTTATTTTTTTTTTTGAGTTTTTGAGATTTTTTTTTTGTCCAGTTTTGTTTGTCCTAGAGTCCTCTTGTTTGTGTCAGCTGTAGCTTTGAAAATATTTTTGCTCAAGAGGAGGGTGTCTGATTTTAGATTAGGGGCCGTGTTTACACGGGGTTTTTCAAGACGGAATTGCGAGCCGGATTGCGCTCGCAATTCCGGCTTGAATTAAGGGGGCGGGTGCGGGGCGGGCGGGGGCGTGGCCCGCCGGCCCCATAGATTCCTTTACCACGGCGGTTTTGCGCCGGATAAATGTGCATGTCGTTTTTCCCCGCCCGGCGGATTCGCCGAGGTGGAGGGGGACGGAATCCACTGTTCCTATGGAAAGGTGGATGACCGTAATTATGCGACGGATGGCCCGTACTGCGCGCAAATCCGGCGGCAGAGGGGGCCCAAATCCGCCCGAAATAAGCCGTTTTGGAACGGCCCCTTTAGAGGGATAGTTTAAATAAAAGATTAAAGACAGTTACTTAGGGTCAGTTCTTGTTTGTTGTGGCTCTTCTTCCAGATTAAAGCTATTTGTGTGTTCTTATCCGTGTCATCACCTTCCTTACCTTCCTTCAAGTTGCATCATGTAATGGTAAGTATCTTGTAAGGTATTGTGTTTGTTACATGCTTTGTATAATTGTTTCCTGTGATACGGTTTTTGGCTAAAAATCAAAACGCTATGAACCCCGGACGTTTTAAAAGTTTGGGAGGCCACTGTTAGGACCCAGGAAAGTAGCAACTAAGTTCTGTCATCTTGTGTCAACCAGCATTGTTTCAGGTGCTACTCTAAGCTTGTCCAATATTTTGAGGTTAAACTCAGATCTTTTCTTTGCTCTTTATAGTGAATTATATGAACTCTCATGCACATGCACCTTAAAAATATCTTTAGAATCCTCAATTTTTACTGTGGAAACAGCCAAACTTTTTTTTAATTATTATTATTATTATTTTTAATTTTTAAACCCCGCCCCTTCTTGGGAGGTGCCATTATTCTTAGGACAGTCTTACTTTTATAAGCCCCCACGGGCACTTCGAATTTAATTTCAACTTATTACCCCCACGAACTCCTTTTGGTGCATTCCCCAAATCTCCTATTTTTTGTCGTTTCATCCTACCCATCACATTTTTCTAAGGGTAACCCTTTTTTAAACTGAACTTCCTACTGCCATCTTCAAGACATTGTTTGTGCTGCACCAGTTCTGTGGAACAACATACTCGACAATCAGATTAGTTCCACACATCCACAGTTTTATATGAGCTTTAAAAATGCATCTTTATAGGCAGGTCTGTGATATTTTATAACTTGACTCTTGTCCTAATATCTCCATAATTCCTCAGAACCCTTCATTTTTCAGAATTCCCCACACTCTTTGCACCCTTATGTACTTTATATCTGTAATAGGTGACTTGCTTACATAGCTTTATGTGTACTACCGTATTCGGTATAAAAGATGGCTGGACCACTGTACAAAACAAACCCTTTTACCCCTTGTGTTATCTCTATTTCCTTATAAATTGTAAGCTCTTGTGTGTAACGACCTCACTCCTGAAGTGTTAATCACTTGGTTACTCTGTAACATCTTGTAACATCTGGTTTTCTTTATACATGTATTTTCTGAAAATGCCACAACACCAATGAACATACTTCTGATGTTATTAGGTGAAGGCGTTGTATAGACTTCAGCAGCAAAATAAAAGGAGTTTCTTAGTGTAAACTTTTTATTAAGTTGTTTACTTTTGCATTTAGATTCAAATGAACAGTAAAAAACCAGTGCAAAGGTGTGCATATCCTCTTGACGATAGAAGGCCACCAAATAATATTAAAATACTGTCACAAAGCAGAATACCTTATGTGGTAATGCAATTGCAATGGTATCATATTGTTACCCAGATAGACATATAGCCCCTAGAAAGTTATAAATGTCATTACCATCAATGGATCATCTTTATTTTGATCATTAAAAGCTACATCCACTCTAAGTCACGTAAAGAAGCATAAATGAGATTAACACTTTTAATTCTCCTAGAATTACAATCAAGAATTACAAGTAAATAACAATCTAATGAGAAATCCATATGGTTGCGCTTCACTATCCAGCTATTGCTGTTTCCTTCTTTAGTATGTTAGCATTGTCCAAAAATAATAATGTTTTGGGCCCTGAGCAAATAGTACAAAAAGAGAAGACCTGTATGATTGGCATCCATATTGCAAAGGGACATGAAAGAAATGTGATAATCTAAATTAACACTGACAGCCTAGAGGTCATACAGGACTTTTAATGTGATGCTATTTATCCCTGTTTCAATTCCTAAAGAAACTCCTCTTTTTTATTTAGTGTGTGGTGCTGCAACTGAAAAAATAGAGGATCACACAGGTGGCACTGAAACCCATACAAACATTGAATTCATGGAACATTTGAGCTGCATTACTGTTATCTTTTCTATACAATGGAGGTTTTTAGTGCATATTCTGATCAAATTGTGCATGCCCACCTACCACATCAAGGTAACCTCATTCAACAAGTTCCTAACTCTAGTTTTGCTTTTTTGGGGGGCCAAAGCCTCCATACATTCAGAGCAACAAGCTCTATTCCCAATGATTATAAGAACACTGTCACGGACCTGGACGTAGAAGGTGGATCCACTGGACCACCGCAAGCGATGGTGTAAGCCATGCCAGGAAACGTAACTAAGTAGGTCCCGGGTTTCTCCAGAGCCCGCCGCACAGCGGGATGGACTTGCTGCGGCGGGAGTCCACCAGGTCGTTACCCCTGACGTGACTTGCTTGCGGTGGCAGCCAAGGTATAGCGGGGTGCAGAATCGTCAGGCAGGCTCGAAGTCGGGGACAGGCAGAAGGTCAGGACAGGTGGCTCAGGTTCGTGGTCGTGGACAGGCAGTAGGTCAGGGCAGGCGGCAAGGTGCGTGGTCGAGGAACGGAAGCTAATTGTACGGTACACGTTAAGTCATAACAAGGCTTGGAACGCTTTCTCTATAGGCTGAAAATGGCACTAAAGATCCGCAACAGCCCCAGGAAGGGGCAGGCTTAATAAGGCATGACCGGCCCAAAAGCCAATAACCGGTGCACTGGCCCCTTTAAATCTCACAGTCCCGGGCCCCGCGGCCCACCT